>JAAEAF010005904.1:88312-143393 GCA_011037195.1 Triatoma infestans
TAATTAATTGTGTTTGGATGATAGAATTGTATAATCAACTATGATACCACTTTAGAGGAAGCTGTAAAGCCCACCCCTCCCCTAAAAGTGCCCTTAAATGAATTTCCCCAGAGAAATGATTTAAATAAAAAATGTATTCCTTTGTTTAGTTTATATACGGAGTTTCAAGAAAATCGTCGGAGCTATTTTTTAGAAAATCGCAAAAACGTAAAAAAAAAAAATTGTAAAGTGGTACTTCCGGTTGAGGAATTTTGACAGGTGACCCATTGTCGGATCCCATGATGATCACTAAACGGAATATCAAGTTTAAACTTTCTACGATTTTTTGTTTTTGAGCTATGCTGTTCACATACATACATACACACACACACTCACACATACACACACACATACACCCACAGATACACACAGACAGACACACACACACACAGACACAGACCATTTGCTAAAAACCACTTTTTTGGACTCAGGGAACCTCAAAACGGATATTTCCGGTGAAAACTCAATATCGAAAATTCGATGCGATTACAATACTTCCTCTTACTAGGAGTAAGAGGAAGTAAAAACTATAATAAAATTATATAGGTAACTAAAAATTAAATAATGAAGCCAAAAATTTAATTGGAGCTCTCGTAGAAAATTTTGTTGTTCAAAGTTATAACTTACCTGCTACAGCAGGTAAGCGTGACAATATGGTTACCCGAGCAAATAATTCCCATACATTGTATAGGGGGGATTCGAATATGGTGCCCGAAAAGAGAAACTTCTAGCTAATATCTCCGTTGACTTTACCATTTCCCGTAGAGTAATGAAGATCAGATGTTAGCTGCTTGGTCTCAATCATAGGCCCTATGATTTAGTATGCAGGAATCATTGTTCTTTTTAGTAACTTGCAGGTTAGTGAGGACACTTACCATTTTGTTTGTGTGTGCGCCTTGTTCTAAAAAGTATGCATTATCTTTGTCTTTGGTTAGGAAGGTCTCAGATGGGAAGTTTTTATAATCTTACAAAATATTGTTGACTGGTCTAAGCTTGCTCAGTTCACCAGAGTTGCATGGAAGTATAGACTTGAAACTGGTCGCTGAATTTAACTTCTGATAACTATCCCTATCTATTGTTATAGTAAGTGTCACAATCACTTCTATTATTATTAATTTCTCTTAATATTGTTGTATTTTTATATTTCATAATCATTATATTATAATTCTTGATGTTATGTTCTGACATAATTATTGAATTAAAACTCTTTTTGATAGCAAAACCTACTAGTAGCATATACCTAACAGGAGGAATAACTGTATTTCCCAGTTTCATTTAGTTTGCGCCTAAGTAAATTGTTTTCGGAGGTTAGCGTTCTAGGGTAAAGGATAAAAGATAACGTGATGATGCTATGGTAAAGCTAGCCACTTTTGATGAACTTAGAGCAGCGGTTGTTTAATAATGTTTTGTGGTATCTGAAGCATTGCTAATATAATGAAACCTATCACCAGCAAATTCGCCAAACAAAAATTGGACACAATAGTTTCACATATCAGCCACAGCAAGCTCTAACGTAATTCAACTACGCATTACCTCCTCTGCATCACGTCCACTGCAGTGTATTGGCTTTAACTTTAGACAGCTAATCATCCACCTAAAGTTGTCTCTGGCTCTCTCTCATTAAGTATAGTAGAAACTAGGATAAACATTTTAGCTGGAAATCTGAGGGGTTGAGTGAAGAAAGTTAGAAAAACATCGAAGATTTAACAAGTATCAATACCAAACTTGAAAGGTTCACCACACTGGTTAATCCACCGTTAGAATAAGCAAGAATTCTAATTGGTCATGTCGCTCTTCAAGCAGTTCGCATTAGCCAATACTACCATTCTACAATCATCATCACTCTTCGCTCGATCATTCCTCCTCTATATACTCTTCTCTGTTCAAAAATTAAATAGTTAAATATAAACTGACAATATAGTGTCCGTTTTATGTGTTTCTAATTTCAACAATCATTCAAATCCTGCTGTACCAAATGAGCCAATTGTAATGACATAGCAATGTCAAAGCCTTCACAAAATATAACAAAAGGAAAGAATAATTTATAACTAGTGGCCCCACAGCCGGCTGCTGCCTTTTAAATACAAAGGTATCAAATCAAAGACAAGCACTGATAAAGCCCTGTCTATTGAACAGAAGTCACCTGGTCTTTGAGAGTCGCCGATGGGCGACCAAATCTGGCCACTGATCTGAATTACTGGTCGCCGACCTAACCAAGGACGCACAAGGTCGCACGCTACTAGAGATGTCTTAGTGTGAGAACTTACACTGTGTGTGAGTAAGACTAATATAAACTTCGCCCCACTGGAAGAGGGGATCATTATATCATCATCATTATATCATTCATCATTATACGAGTAGCCACATCATTATATCAGTATCATTTTACAGCAGCAGTTATACTTGAGTTCCGAGCGCGTCCCTATACAAGGTTTTAACTTATAATTATTTTTCATAGTTGTGCATATTAGTTTATTTATTATAATCATTTTAAATTATTTGTTATTTAACTCTTAAAATTATTTATTTACTTTTATCAAATCATATTAATTGTAGTTACCATTAGGCTCATTCAAATTATTGTTAAAATATATTCAATTTTTATAAATTCAGTGTTAGAAATTCAAGCAATAACTCTTTAAACTAACTTCCGCCTAATAAATCCCTCTTCAAGACATCTAACTTCATACCTCAGGAATCACGACAATTGATTCCACAACATCTGGTGGCAGCGGTGGGATCTGATCATCCGACATCCAATACGATACACCTATTCCACTACACAATTCATTATTAGAATATTATTCTGTATAAGCATTGGAGGCTATGAAATTTCTTTAGGTCCTCTAAAAAGCTAACTTTTGTCAATTTGGAGTCATCAGTTATAAAATAAAATAATTCATAAACCTGCCGATTTATTACATTGCATTTCAATAATATCAAAAGAAATAAAAATAGTTAAATTGTATCAAATGTAAATTATTACATTAAAATCCTGTGCAATTTTGTATTAAGCCGTACAATCTAATTTTAATGAAATTCACAAAGTTGATATAATTTGTGTGTTAACTCATGCTGATTAACTCATGAGTTAATTGATGTAAAATCCTTGGGTGAATGTTAAATAACCTTTGCAATGGAACGTAGGTTTTTTTTCTCTTTCTTTTATCCAAGTTAAAAAGGTAGTAATATAATCTGTTCGTCTCATACCCTTTTTGTAAAAGGGCGTGGTTTGTAACAGTACCAAAACAGTAGCAGTAGCAGTTCTAGAGTGTGTGTTCTAATGCCATGTTCAACCTTATTGTAAAAGTAAAGACAATCGGACCGGCTTTTCTGTTCGCTCTAGAAGAGTATTATAGTGTTACTATGGGATATAGATGAGACGAAGGCCGAGGAAAAAGGAGATTACATTGACTCCGGACATAGTCGGCTAAGGTCGGCCATGGGGTTGGCGCCAGTTATACTCATTCCCCAGCATCCTGCTTATTTACTTGTACATACCCACTCGCACGCATAGCACACACACCCTCTCACATACATACATAGATACATACACAATGTACCATACCATGATAGTGTGCGCGTGCGTCAGATACACATATGCGCGCACGCTCGTACGTATACACTTTTAGCAAACCAAAAGATAGTTTCTATCTCATGTACCACTGTATATATATGAGATTGTGTTGATAGTTGTGTTTGTAAGAGTGTGTGTTTATTTAGAGTTATCTTTCCATCAATTACCACTATCTACACATTATTTGGCACCTTTTCAACTAAATTTAATATTCAATAGCATTTATATCGATTGTTGATTCAATAAGCTAATTTTAAATTTTTTGTTGCAAAAATTATAAATAAATTATGATAAATCTTTATATATATAAAAATGAATGTGTGTCTGTCTCTCTGTCTGTACTCGATAGATTCAAAAACCATACATCCAATTGCCGTGAAAATTTGGGAAATTATTAGGTATATCCCCGGGAAGGTTTTGCAAATTTTTTTTAAAATCAGAGTTCTAGGTGCTCCCGAACAAATATCCCAAAAATATCAAAATAACATTTAATTAGTAATATTTGTTAAAAGTGTAACCATGGATAAATTGAAAAATTAAATTGTTACTCATGAAATTTAGTCATAGAATTTACTTTTATAAAACAAATTAAACTGTAAAAAATAACATACCCATAATAACAGTTGCAATAAAAATAAAAATACAAATCAAAAATATTATTGATTTCCAGCTGAAGAAAATAATTGGAAATACGTTTTATTTAACCCCACAATTATGCCACCAAAGCGAAGTGCCATTGGTCGATCTACAAATCAAGCAAAAAGGAGAAGAGAAGAACGAGCTTCAGAAACAAGTGATCAGAGAAAAACTAGGCAAGAAAGAGATCGAGATCACATTGCTCTTGCTCGAGCTTCAGAAACAAGTGAGCACAGACAAGCTAGGCAAGAAAGAGTTCGAGATCACACTGCTCTTGCTCGAGCTTCAGAAACAAGTGAGCAGAGACAAGCTAGGCAAGAGAGATCGAGATCACACTGCTTTTGCTCGATCATTAGAAACAAGTGAGCAGAGACAAGCTAGGCAAGAAAGAGATCGAGTTCACACTGCTTTTGCTCGATCATTAGAAACGAGTGAACAGAGGCAAGTAAGGCAAGAAAGAGATCGAGTTCACTCTGCTCTTGCTCATCCATTAGAAACGAGTGAACAGAGGCAAGCAAGGCAAGAAAGAGATCGAGTTCACACTGCTCTTGCTCGAGCTTCAGAAACAAGTGAGCAGAGACAAGCTAGGCAAGAAAGAGATCGAGTTCACCTGCTTTGCTCGATCATTAGAAACGAGTGAACAGAGGCAAGTAAGGCAAGAAAGAGATCGAGTTCACACTGCTCTTGCTCATCATTAGAAACGAGTGAACAGAGGCAAGCAAGGCAAGAAAGAGATCGAGTTCACACGCTCTTGCTCATCATTAGAAAACGAGTGAACAGAGACAAGCTAGGCAAGAAAGAGATCGAGTCACACTGCTCTTGCTCAATCATTAGACGAGTGAACAGAGGCAAGTAAGGCAGAAAGAGATCGAGTTCACACTGCTCTTGCTCAATCATTAGAAACGAGTGAACAGAGACAAGCTAGGCAAGAAAGAGATCGAGTTCACACTGCTCTTGCTCGATCATTAGAAACGAGTGAACAGAGGCAAGCAAGGCAAGAAAGAGATCGAGTTCACACTGCTCTTGCTCAATCATTAGAAACGAGTGAACAGAGGCAAGCAAGGCATCAAAGGAATCGAATTCGCAGGACACAGACAAGACGAACGATACATACTGATTTGAATTTATGTGGTTTCAATTACAATCCCCTTTACAATTACAGTCTTCATCCAAGTGTAATTATTGGAAAAATGGATAAAAAGTATACGTATTGTGGTGCTCAAAAATTTAAAAATGAAACACCAAGTATGTGCTATGCAGGTGGAAAAGTAAAGTTACCAGACTTGCGTTCACCATCTGTACCATTATTAACTTTAGTATCAGGTGAAACAAGTCAATCAAAAAATTTTTGAAAAATATATGCAAGTACAATTCATGCTTCCTAATGACATCGATCGGAGCAACGAATATCGTTAGCGCTAATTATATGCCAACATTTAAAGTGCAAAGGCAAATTTATCACCATGCTGGATCATTACTACCCTTGCCAAATGCTGATCACAAATATCTTCAGATATATTTTATGGGAAATACTGACGATCAAATCAACAGACGGTGTCAACTGAATATGAGTACTAAACGAGAGATTGTCGCTGAATTACAAAATTTATTTGAACAACATAATGAATTAATTAAATTATTTAAAACCGCCATTGAACAAATGCCATTTGACGATTACAAAGTAATAATAAAGGCAGATAAAACACCTATTGGTCAACATCGAAGACAATTCAACGCACCAACGATCGATGAAGTGGCAATTGTCATAGTTGGTGAAGAATTTAATTCTCGCGATATAATTCTTCATCGTAGAAATGGTGACGTCCAGCAAGTATCAGAAACGCATCGTTCATATGATGCATTACAATATCCCATTCTATTTTGGCAAGGAGAGGATGGATATCATTTTAATATTAATATGAGAAATCCTACAACTAATGTGGACATTAACAAAAAGGTCAGTGCTATGAATTATTATGCATATCGAACGATGATTCGTGAGAATGCTGATAATCATATATTGAAATGTAGACAATTATTTCATCAATACATTGTTGACATGTATGCAAAAATAGAAAGTGAAAGACTCCTCTACATACGACTAAATCAAGTCAAATTGCGTTCTGAAGAGTACATCCATTTACGTGATGCAGTTGTAAATGATGGCAATCTCAGTGAATTGGGAAAAATGGTCATTTTACCATCCACATTTACAGGAGCCCAGCATTGGATGAAATAAAGGAGCTTTTATTAACTGGACAATCACCATCAGATCGTCATGATATTTCTGCATGTGTATTTAAACAAAAATTAAAATCTTTAATAGATTTTATTGTCAAATACCATGTATTTGGAGAGACGAGCTGTTGGATGTATTCCATTGAATGGCAAAAAAGAGGTTTACCACATGCGCATATTTTAATATGGATGATGGAAAAGATAACACCAAACAGAATTGATGAAATCATCTCTGTAGAAATACCAGACATTGAAATTGATAAAGACTTGCACGATATTGTCTCAAAAAATATGATTCATGGTCCATGTAGCTCACTAAATAATAATTCACCATGCATGTCAGATGGAAAGTGCACAAAGCGGTATCCTAGAGACTTACTTGCTGAAACTATTACAGGCAATGATGGATATCCACTCTATCGACGACGATCTACCGAAGATGGTGGAAAATCCATTAAACTAAAAGTATTCAACAATACTATTGATCGTTGGGTAGTACCATATTCTCCATTACTAATAAAAACGTATAACGCACACATAAATGTTGAGTACTGCAATTCAGTGAAAGCTATAAAATATATTTGCAAATATGTGAACAAAGGAAGCGATATAGCAGTCTTTGGAGTGGAAAATACAACTGCATCTAACGATGAAGTCACCCAATATCAACTGGGACGCTACATAAGTAGCAATGAGGCTGTATGGCGTATTTTATCATTTTCCATTCATGAGCGATATCCAACGGTTTTTCATTTAGCAGTACATCTTGAAAATGGACAGCGTGTGTATTTTACAACAGAAAATGTACGTGCACGAGCAATGTCACCACCGCCAACAACATTAACTGAATTTTTCACATTATGTAGAAATGATACCTTTGCAAGGACACTACTGTACTCTGAAGTACCAACTTATTTTACGTGGAATACATCAACAAGAAAATTTCAGCGTCGTAAACAAGGTAGAGCAGTACAAGGACACCTAAATTTATATTCCACAGATGCATTGGGTCGTCTGTACACTGTACATCCAAATAACGCAGAATGCTTTTACCTAAGATTATTATTGATCAATGTTCGTGGACCAACATCTTTCCAAGAATTAAAAACAGTCAATGGCCATGTGTGTGCTACATTTCGTGAGGCTTGCCAGAAATTAAATCTCTTATAAAACGATGCTCATTGGGATATTTCACTCGCTGATGCTTCTAATACTGCTCAACCACAGCAGATACGTACACTATTTTCCATCATACTAACTACATGTTTTCCGGCTAATCCAAAGGACCTTTGGGAAAAATATAAAGACTATATGAGTGAAGATATTTTACATCGCATGCGTAGAATAAATGCTAATCCCAACATTCAATTTACATCAAATATATACAATGAAGCATTGATTTTAATTGAGGATGTATGTTTGACAATAGCCAACACATCACGACAGAATTGGGAATGATTGCTCCAAATAGATCTGGTAATGATATTTTCGATCGTGATATACAACGAGAAACGCACTTCGATGTTAATGAATTACAAACATTTGTTCGAATTAATCTGCCGAAATTGGTATTAGAACAACGAACAGCATATGACACAATTATACATGCAATATCTAACAAGAGTTGTGGTTTATATTTCTTAGATGCACCTGCAGACACTGGCAAAACTGTTCTTATTTCAATTATTCTGACAACTATAGTCACAAAATAATATTGCACTTGCTATTGCATCATCTGGTATTGCAGCAACTCTTTTGGACGATGGTCGAACAGCACATTCAGCATTGAAATTGCCATTAAATATGCAGGTAATTGAAACTCCAACATGTAATATTAGCAAATATTCTGGGATTGGAAAAGTACTAAGATCATGTCAGCTTATAATATGGGATGAATGCACCATGGCACACAAGAAATCATTGGAAGTACTCAATCGTACATTAAAAGATTTGAGAGGAAATGAGCAGCTCTTTGGTGGTGCACTCATTTTGCTAGCTGGTGATTTTCGACAAACTCTACCAGTTTACCACGTTCAACACCTGCAGATGAATTGAATGCATGTCTCAAATCATCAGTGTTATGGAGGTATGTGGAGAAAATATCTTTAAAGACCAATATGCGTGTTCAATTACAACAAGATGAATCTTCTGAACGATTTGCAAAACAATTGTTAGATATTGGGAATCGTAAAATGGAAATGGACGAATCCACACACTGTATTACATTATCAGAAAACTTTTGTCACATTATAAAATCAACTGATGAATTGATTGCCAAAGTTTTTCCAAATTTATCGCAGTATTATAAAAATAATCAATGGATTAGTGAGCGTGCTATATTGGCACCCAAAAACATTGATGTGAATTTAATAAACTGCACAATTCAAAATGAAATACCTCATGAAGAAATAACATATAAATCCATAGATACTGTTGTCAATCACGATGAATCAGTTAATTATCCAATAGAATTTTTAAATTCATTGGATCTACCAGGAATACCACCGCATATTTTATCTTTGAAAATTGGTTCCCCAATCATCCTTCTACGAAATATAAATCCACCGCGACTATGCAATGGGACTAGGCTATCAGTAAACAAATTAATGAATAACATAATTGAGGCAACCATTTTAAATGGAAAACACCAAGGGGAACATGTACTACTACCACGCATTCCCATGATACCAACGGATACTCCATTTGAATTCAAACGTCTACAGTTTCCTGTACGACTAGCCTTTGCAATGACCATTAACAAAGCACAGGGACAATCATTGCAAGTATGTGGATTAAATTTGATAAATCCATGCTTCTCACATGGACAACTGTACGATGGGTGTTCACGAGTTGGAAAACCATCAAATTTATTTGTTCTTGCACCAGATAGGAAAACAAAAAATGTTGTATATTTACAAGCACTACTAAGATAAAGTTCACCATCAATCATCAAATATCATTCATTTCATGATGATATTTAATAATTACAAAGTTATTGTTCAATTGAAATTCGTTTACAATATTGTTTAATATCACAAGTGAAGAAGCATGTTTATTCTACCATCAACTATGTATATCTATGTTTTGTACATTGTTATATTCAAATGACATATGTAATGGAATCAGATATTAGATTTAATGGAATCGTTTGATGTGTGATTCCTGGAGTAGCAGATGTCTTGAAGAGGGCAGAAGTTAGTTTGAGAGATTTGGAAGTTAGTGCTCGAATTATTAAACGGTTTTTTATATAAAAATAAACTGTATTTTAACAATAATTTAAACGTGATAAATGGTAACTAATAACTATAATAATTTACTTAATAATAAATAGAAGATAAATAGCTGATAATTTAGAATGGTTAAAATAACGAACTAAAGTGCACAACTACGAGAATGATAATTGAATATAACTGTGAATTGCCGCTCGTGTATAGTTTGGTCGTAGATGATATAATAATCCTTTCGTCGTATATCATAGGGTTTTTATATATACTGTTGTTCACACTCACACCAAGATATCTGTCTTAGTGTGCGGCCTTGTGCGACCTTCGTAGTTTTCTGACCTTATTTAGTGGCCATACTTATCGCGGTGCCTGCCTTTGAGGTGAGAATTGATGAAAAGGCTTTGTTGTTTGTTCGGTTGACCGCGGCTGTCGGCGGCCAACAGTGTCACTGTTTTCACCCTTTGTTGATTATTTCTTTGGCGTACTTTGCCGATGTCAATGACTTTGCCATGTCATTACACATATATGTAGGGATAATTTTATTGTTAATTTTCCTTTTTAATGTATTGTATACATTTGATCATTAATAAATTATGTTTGAGGTATCAAAATTGCTTTTTTGTTCAAACACAGCAACGTGTGAACGGGTACACCTAGTCATATTAATAAAATTCATAGAAATGTAAATTAATTTATTGTGTGTATTTTCAAAATGTTTTTGTTGATTCTATATGCAAAAAATTATAGAGAACAAAATTTGTAACAATTAAATTTCATTCGCTCCTTTCTAAAACAACTAAAAATAAAAAAAATCTAAGTGAACACAACTAAGTGAACTTACTTTAATTATTACATTTCTAATTGACAAATTTTTCTTTTAATTGTAATGTTTAATTAACGTTCATTATTTTTTTATTAAATTATAAAGATGGTTTGGTGGGGATTTTTATAATTAAAAGAAAAAAGAAGCGAATTCGCATATAGTTTTTTAATAATCAGTTTCCAATCGAAATAAGTTTTTGTAATAAAAAAAATTAAAAATAAAAATTATAAAAATGGTTTATGTCTTTGTCAACTTTCTTTGGAGATGGAATAATTATAAAAATAGATTAAAATAAAACTATTATACGTCACTACTTCCATCACAAATTTTAATAATATAAATTTACGAACCTATATGATAAATTTTTACTTTCACTTGTTATACTAGTTAAAAAAAAATAAAAAAAAATGCACTCTATCACTTTTTTGAAATTCAATTTCTACCAACATCATAACTCTTCGTCCAGTCACTCTATCCTGTCTAAGCACTTCCTATTTCTCTCTCATTCTTAGTATAATCATCAAAATATATTTTGTGTAAAGTGCAGTAGTCAGAGTTTGTATATCTTCTCAATTTCACCAGCAACAACACCATTTTCCCTACCCATTATTACCCATCAATCGGAAATATAATTCTATTGATTAAAACTTCTTTTAGTGTTTTGCATTTTTCTCTAAATAGTTTGTTTTCATTTTTTTTTTTTTTAACTTTCGGGCCCTACACTGAAAAACACATTTTACACTCTATTACTGCTCCTAGTATAAAATAGGATGTATTGTGATGGTGTTAATTATTAGAAATGGAATTTTCGCCATTAATAATAGGTTTTGAAGTCTCTTAATAACAAGAAAAATGTATTTAGCGAATGATCTTTGTGGGGTGTGTATTGTGTATAAACAATATTCATAAGAACTACAAACTTAGTATTCCGTTTAGGTACTACCATCACATGGCATAGAGTTATTTAAACTTGGAATACTAACTGATTATCATTTTTTTTTTCAAACTTTTTTTTTCCAGAACAATTGATATCATGGGATTCGTATGACAGATCATGTAAATTTGTGACATTATTTTGAATTTTAATATTCTTTCCAAGTTTGAGTTGAGTCTGATTGGTGGTTTAAAATGTAATCATACTTATGTTTTCCCTGTCCCCTCATTGAAACAGCATAAATAAACGGTTCCCTTTGTAATGTAATGTAATGATGATGTGTATTTGTAGTAGCTGGTTGTGCGTAGCATGAGCGTTTTAGTGAAAAGGGCTTGTAAGTATGTTGGAGATAGAAGTAATAAGAATAATTAAGAAATCACCACAGTTAACAATAAATATATTCTGTTAAAATAATAACTACAACTTATTTAATTTATTGTGAAACTGGCACTGATACTAAAAGAGCGATTCCGGAAGTGTTCTGGCTTTGGAAGCAGAATACAGACTTCGTTGTTTGAAAGCAGAAGTGAGACTGTTCTAAGGAATGCTCTGTAACAAAAACAGTTGGCCAAGTCGCATTGTATTATATTAACGGATTTTTGTGCCTTTGTTTTCTTAATAGCAATGACCTAGATTTAATATGCCTGGCTCTACCCCTGCACTAAGATACATTTGAAATATTAACAAAGTTAGGTTTTTGATGCTATAAAATATTCGAAACTATTTCTTCAAAACTGTTATTTTTCGATTTCGTCCTTCCACTACACCTTCCTCCCATATTTATATGTAATGTTAAAGGAAATTAAACTTATAGTAAAAATTCCAGATTAGTAGTGTAGTGTAGGTATTAAAAAACCACAATCTAACTTCGCCCAAGGTACTACATCGTAAACAAAGGTGTAACATTAGATAGATAGATAGATAGATAGATAGATAGATTTATATTTTGGCTTATAAAACAAAAATATTTTCTAGCCAGTGAGTCTGGTTTACAATTTGCACAGTACATCCAAAAAAAAAATAAATAAATAAAAAATAAAACAAAAGAGAAAACAGCAATACAAAATAAAGAATTTAGTTATAGCAAAAATGTAAAAATGATAACTATGAAATAAATACATGAATGGACTACAGTAAATCCCAATAATATATGAACAAACTAAAAACATAATCCTACACAGTGAATACAAATTTTAACTCCCTTATTAAAATAAAATTTCTTCTTAATAACAATGAAATAATAACAATGAAATAATAACAATAATAATAATAAGTAAATATAATAATAATACAAATCAATGTTGGACATATCGAAACTGGAATTAAACCACTTCCCAAGTTAAGATATTTATAATAACTGCAGATTTCATTATATTTTATAAAGAAAACAAAAGATATGATTAGCTAAATCAAAGACAATATTAATTGTCAACTGCTTATTGCATGTCCATAATAAATTCTCTAATTCTTAAAGCTTGACATACATAGCAATAAATGCCATTAATTTTATTTACATCGTTTATTTCCAATAGTCGGATAACATTTGAAATGTGATCACCTGATCACTGTTGCTATATAGATATTTATTGATATATTTCTCTCTATTATGCTTATACATAGGGCAGGTCAGAAGGAAGTGATAAAAATCGTCTGCAATTTTAGTATTACAAATCTGACAAACTTTATCTTCATTAAAACGATTATAATTCACCTTTAAAAAAAAATCGTAAATTTTTAGGTTGACTCAGTCGTAATGGAATAATCAGATAGAAAAAATTGCTTCTCAATTTTAAATAAATTTTGTGGACCTTTAAGGCTACTAATTAATCTATAATTTTCATTAAAACGGGAATTAATTACTAAATTTATATCTGCCGATTAAGAATAATTATCTAATTTTCTCAGATATAGCATTTAAATCAATTTTAGTGTAATAATTATCTTTTTTTTTTCGATATATGAAGTGCTCAAATTGTGACAAGCTTCTCTCTTAGCTGCAAGAACCATTTATATCTATTATTATTTTGGGTTTCACCTAATTCCAACAATTTATTCATACAAAATTTTGGAAGACGACTGTCATCCATGTTTTGAACTTTTTGCCACCATTTAACCATCCTAATAAAAACCTCATTTTCTATGCGGCTGGTACCTGTCTCTAGACGAACGAAGTAGTTCGGAGTATTACGAGCTAAATGGAAGATTGATTTGTAACACCTAAGTGCAACAATTTCCAATTTTGGACAATATAAAGGACTCCATATTTCCGAGCAGTACATCGTAAACAATGGTATGACATTAATTTCCAATAATGTACTGTGTATCTTGAGGTCATTGCGCACCTGACGGTATGTTGTATTACTATGATTAACATTGTCAACATGTCTCACAACATGTTATTATTATAGTAACAATATTAAATTTATACATTAACGCATACATTATTATAAATTCATAAATCAACAGTGTACATCAAAAAATATGTTACTAAATTATTTATGTATAAAAATTAATGTTTGGTGGTTTATCGACCGTTAGAATTATGTATTTATTAAAATTCGTGGGGTTTTGCCAGAAATAGATAATAAAATGAATTCGTTGTCAAGATTTCGACAAATTTATTATCTGTTTCAAGGCAAAAATATATTTTTGAGTGCGCAGTGTATAAAGTAAATGTTGTGTATAGCTGTCTTGTATGTCTAAAATATGGACTGTTGCCGTCACACAAAAAATAAGAAATAATTTTTGTGTTAATGAGAAAATCAAATGACAATGAAATTATTTACCTAAACATTGATGTAACACATTAAATTCATTTATTGATAATTTTATACTTTTACGTAATTACATTGACGTGATATTTACTGATTTTTCGAAAGCATTCGATACAGTTGATCACCAAATTCTTCTTGGTAAACTCTAAACCTATGGCACCTGTGGAACTATTCTCGATTGGCTAAAAACATATTTATCCGAAAGAATGCAAATGGTAAAAATAAAATCACGCATTTCAACAAAGTTCTTGGCACCTTCAGGTGTACCACAGGGTTCTCATCTTGGTCCTCTACTCTTCAAATTTTTTACAAACGACATTGCCGTAATTACCGATAATAATAGTAGTGCTCAGTTGGCACTTTTTGCGGATAATCTAGCACTTTACTCCAAGATTGCTTCTATAGGGTGTTCCTTGCAATTCCAGAGCTGTTTAGACAAACTTCAAGAATGGTGCATCAATAATAATATGAAACTTAATATTAACAAATGCAAAAATTATGACTTTTCCATAGAATAACGCAACTATTCATGTAAAAATACAATATTTCTGGTGTTCAGTTGGAACTGGTGAATCAATACAAGAATATCGGAGTTTTTGTGCAAACTGATCTCAGATTTGTGGTGCATATCAAATCTATCATAGACGAGGCGAACAAGAGTCTTGGATTTATATCAAGATGTTGCAAAATTTTCAACAACTAATGACTCTCAGATCGTTGTATCTGTTCCTTGTTTGACCAATTGTTGAGTGCTGCTGTGTGTTCTAGTCTCCTCATCACAATAGCCACGTAAAAAGACTTGAAGCGGTGTAGAATCATTTCCTCAGTATTGTTAACCATAGATACTTCCCAGCCGGCACCATCTACTACAAAGATCTTAGGTTATATCTTAAAATTCAAAACTTATATTTGGGTAGACAACTTGCTGATTGTATTTTTATTTTCGAAATAATTCACCATTTTATTGATGGCAATAACTTATTATACCTCTTAAATTTTAATATTCCTAGATGTTCCACTAGACAAAAAATAACTTTTAATATTTCCTAATATGACTGTGACTACGTTAAATGGAGTCCTCTTCCTAGAATGATGCGCCAATTAAATAACTTCTCAATTGACATTTTTAGTATGAATTTGACAAAATTTCAAAAATTATTTGTTAATAAAGTAAATTATTAGCTTTCATTAAATTTTAGTTATATTTAGTTTTAAGTTACTCAATCTTACTTACTATCAAGAATTCTTTAAATTTTATGTTATATATCTTTATATTTTATATTTTGTATTTTTGTATAATGTATTATTTTGTTTTATGCTCCCTTATTATGTATTTTAATGTTTTATTCACTTTTGTATATTATTAGTATGTATTTTCGTTTGTATGTTTAAATATGTAATTGGGTTTTACCTGTTTAATAAATAAATAAATTTAATTAACATATGCGATAAATACAACATACGTATACAACAATAAACGTGTACATTAACATGTACGATATACAAGAATAAACGTGTATATTAACGGGTACAATATACAGCAATAAACGTGTAAAACAATAACTATGAAGAGAGATCAAGATCAGGAAATAAAATAAAAAAATTAATTAGGTGTATCTATTGCGTTAATTTCATCAATAATTAATTTAAATTAATTATTTTAAGTTCAATACTCCTCACACTAGACTGAAACGAGAAGAACTGAACAATCACTTTAGATTGCTAAAACTTTAAGATATAACTCAATCTTAAAACCTAAATAGACATACGGAATAGAACTTTGGAGCTAAGCCACTAAGCGTTCCAGTATTCACCGAATCCAATCCCTTCAATCAACAATTCTTCACGCCATTGTTAACCGCTCCCTACTTTATTTCGAAACTTACAATCCCATAATGACCGATGTTACTTTCTCTTCTTATACAAAATTCCATAGAATTTTGTCCTACCATATAAACCCTTTAGCCAGAAATCTCTCCTCTCGAGCCATCCCGGACAATCCTTCCCGTCATGAAAAACGTCAGTGGCCTCGCGAGATCTTCTTTCTACAAGTTAAGTGAGTGGTTTGGAGTGCGATTACTGGGTAACTCCTACACTCGTTTAGTGATTTTTTGTTTGTTTTTATTTAATTTATTTGTTTACAATTTTTTGATTTTAAGGCCGAAGTGTTTTCTATTATAAGATGGTAGTAAAGAGAGGAACCAATTTTTCAGCCAAGCCTGTTTTATTTTTCACATTTGTAGTGATTACAGATCTTTTTTTATAAATTTTCTAACGTTTCGGCACTAAACGTGCCATCCTCAGAGGAAATTCTACAAATATAGAAACATTATTCATACATTATTATATTAATACAATTTGTATACAAATATACCTATTTTAATCACAAATTAGTATTTATTTTTGTCCAAAAATTACTAACCATTTTTTTAATCTGCTATTTTATGTGAAAATTTTTTATTATATTTTTTTATTGTTTTATTATTGTAGGCTTCGTTATTTTTATTTAACATTATCTGTTCACGTCTAATTTTAGTTAAAATTGTTTGTTATTTATTTTAATCAGCCAAATATTTTTCTAGTGATGGTTACGTGGTTTATGTTGCTTTCTATTATTTTAATCTTTTTTCTGTAAAAATTTTTTTATATACATATAATTTTATATCTTAATTATTTTAATTATTGTGTCTTTTATTTAAAACAATTGATTATTGAAGTTTTAGCATTGCTACTTACAGATATAGTTCGAGTCCTGTTCCTGTTTTTATTTTTTATACTTTTCAGGTTTCGTTATTTTTATTTACAATACAATAAAAATAAAAAACATTTTCAGAAAATATAACATCTATGAAATAAAAATAACAAATACAATGAATGACAGAATAGTTAAATACATACCTAGGCACAAAGATGAATAGGAAACATACAACCAAAAAGAACTTGTGTATGAAATATTTTGTGAATGTCAAAATAGTTATATAGGACACACAAAAAACTTTTTGAAAACCAGAATAGTACAACACAAAAAATCTTTAAATAATAAAACAGGTTCTGAAACTTCACTAATGAAACATTATAAACATACTACTCACAATTTCGATTTTGCCAACGTAAAAATAATAGACAAAGAGAAAAATACAACAAAAAGAAGGATGTTAGAGGCAATAAATATCCAATTAAACTTAGATAAAATAGTCAATGACAGAAGTGAATGTGCTCAAATAAAAAGCTACAAAAACATAATAAACAATTTAAAACAATATACAGTGGAAACAAAATAGCAATAACCTATTGTAATAAAACCTTCTCCATAAGCATATGTAATAAACTTTTTTAAAAAACTGTATAACAAAATAAAAAATATAGAAATATAAAACAATTAATAAAATAAAGAAAAAACCTAAACAATATATATAAAAATATACAATATACACTTAAAATAATTTACATAAAATTATTACTTATAACAACAGATGTTAAAATAGTCACATGACAAATACGTCAGAACAAAAGAGCGGTAAAATAAAATTCCAGTCCGCCATCGTACAGCCAAATAAGCAAGGCGACTCGATTTAAATCCGTGAGTATCAATATTAAAATTAAACCAAACTTCTTTTAATAGATGTTATAATATAAAAATATTATACAAATATATTATTAAAGTATAAATTTAAATAATTTTACAGACAAAAAGCACACAATAAAGACTGAAAGATAAGTAAGAAAAAACCACGTGAGCCTAACATATAAATGAATATTCTTTGGCTGTTTAAAAACAAATAGATAATAGTTCTGATGTAAAATGGACAAAAAGCAGATAATGCTAACATAAATAAAAATAACGAAACCTGAAAAGTATAAAAAATAAAAATAAGAACAAGACTCGAACTATATCTGTAAGTAGCAATGTTAAAACTTCAGTAATCAATTGTTTTAAATAAAAGACACAATAATTAAGATATAAAATTATATGTATATAAAAAATTTTACAGAAAAAAGATTAAAATAATAGAAACCACGTAACCATCACTAGAAAAATATTTGGTTGATTAAAATAAATAACAAACAATTTTAACTAAAATTAGACGTGAACAGATAATGTTAAATAATAATAACGAAGCCTACAATAATAAAACAATAAAAAAATATAATAAAAAAATTTTCACATAAAAGAGCAGATTAAAAAATGGTTAGTAATTTTTGGACAAAAATAAATACTAATTTGTGATTAAAATAAGTATATTTGTATACAAATTGTATTAATATAATAATGTATAAATAATGTTTCTATATTTGTAGAATTTCCTCTGAGGACGAAACGTTAGAAAATTTATAAAAAAAAAAAAAAAGATCTGTAATCACTACAAAAAATGTGAAAAATAAAACAGGCTTGGCTGAAAAATTGGTTCCTCTCTTTACTACCATCTTATAATTTATTTGTTTCTTATGGTTATTATTATTTGTATTCAAAGTCATCAGATTTGCTTGTGCGCACTAGCGCGTTGTAAATGAATAGCAAGAGAGAAAAAAGTTTAATACCAGCAATAAATAATAAAGATATAATATGATTATATAGTTAGTATAATACAATAAAATAATAATAATAATAATAACTGAATTATCGCCAATATTAATTATAATAATAATTATCCTTGTGATGCGGAGGGAATACAATTTTGGGGCTTCTCACCTCTCCCACCTTGGTCTTTAGCCTCTGCAAGCATCCGCATGGACCTGGCGATATAAAAAAAGGAGGAAACACCACCCGTTGTCTATAGACAAAAGTTATTAAAACTTCTAAATATTTACTATGATTTCCGACCTGTCTTCACAGAAGGGTCAAAGATAGGCGACAGTGTAGGCAGTGCTGTGTACACAGAAGGAGTTATTCTTTGCCGGACACTCCCTCAATATGCATCCGTGTACACGGCTGAGATGTATGCCATTTGCCAGGCCATAAAACTTATAGAGGATAAAAACTATAATAAATCATTAATACTGACGGACTCATTGAGTGCATTAAAGGCTCTCTGGGATAAATTCTCGACGGATCCATTGTTGATTTAGATTTTTTAAATTATTGTTCCAATTATGCGTACGTGGTCAAAGGGCGACATTCGCCTGGGTGCCGGGCCACATTGGTGTGTCCGGTAATGAAAGGGCTGACGAGGCAGGCAAACGAGCCGCCTCTACAGTTACTGAGAATGTCATTCCCGTGCTTCCCACAGATTTACAAACCTATATGAAATATATTGTAAGGAGAAAATGGCAAGTACAGTGGGATTGCACAAATGAAAAACTCAATGATATCAAACCACGGGTGCGAAGGGCTACAGTCGAGAATTTCCCGCGGCATGAATCAGTGATACTGACAAGGTTAAGCACATGGGTACCTCCTTAATGGTGAAAGAAGGCCGTGGTGCCCTCGTTGCCGAGAAATGCTAACAGTGGCGCAGAAGGGCGTCAGGCATTGCACACAAAGGGAAAGAGTAGGCCTGCCACATGACAAACGCGCTATTCTCCAAGAGGGTTCTCCTTACATAAGGAGGCTATTTACATATCTAAAAAATATTAATGCGTATAGCAGTATTTAGACTGGTAGTAAAGTTAGGTTAAGTAATTAAAATTAGTTAGTAAGTTAAACTAGGTTAGTTATTTTAAAGGGGAAAGGAATATCGAGTACTTTCCTCTTGTGTGAATGTTTAGTATGAATGTATTTATTGCGAAATGTATTTATTAGTGTGAATGCATTTATTATATGAATGTATTTATAGCGTGAATGTATTTATTAGCGTGAATGTATTTATTAGCGAGAATTTTGGTATGAATGGTTAAATTAGGTTTATGGTTAGGTTGCTCTCGGGGTAGGAGAAAATTTATAAAAGTATTTCAACCCCATTAGGTCTAGGTAGTTAATTTTAGGATTAATATTTTATAGGATGTGCAGGAACATTTGTTAAAAGTACTGTACGCCCAACTAGATTGTACATTAAACAGCCTCCTTAGAACAAATTATATAACTTACTAGTCAAAATGTGAAAATGTGGATATAATGCAACACATAAATATAAGAATGTTTTTGGTTTTGCCTAAATTTACATACTCCAGTAGATAAGGGATGACACAAACTATTCCACACTCTTCCTCGTCGACTGGCCTGATGTGCTTGTCGATAAGAGGGGATGTGTGGAAAGTATCACCATGACCTATGGCTTCACCTTATCCTGTTGGTCAAGGCATTATGTGCGGATGCCAAGTAGGATAAACATGTGCCATCCCCGTTCGTGTGGCCACGGATCGAGAAAGAAAAATGTGTAAGAGGCGCTAATGGCCGGAGCAGTCGATGCTCCCCCCCCCAAAAAAAAATATCCTTGTACAATAGGATAGCAGTGTAACCAGTGACTATTTTCGTAAATATTCTTTGTTTGCTTTGCCTTACTGCTGTAAGAGAAAATATTGCGATCATATCATATTTTGGAATTTGAATATTTCATTTTAAATTATGAGAACTTCGGTGAAAAAAAAGTTTCGTTACTTTGTTTCAAGTAATTTCGTTCACTTTTCCAAATAATGAATTTTAATGGCATTCTGGGTGAGCTGGAAGGTTACGGTGCCCTCAATAATTTGTTTACAGTTTAGGTTACTCCGGTTAGATATGTAATATTGAAGTAGTTAAATTTAGTAAACATTCCAAGTTTCAAAGGAATTTATCATATATTATATATTGTAAATTGCTTGTAAGAGAAATTCGTGTGAGTGTTTGACATTATATTTTTATTAAATCAAACAATAACATTTAAAAACACAAATTAATGGAAGCATTATAATTGTAACCTTTATATTATAAAATTCACAAATGCACCCTACGACATGTTCACCATGATTCTGCAACTGGTGCCCGTGGGGCGGCTGGTAAGAAGGCGGCGGTTATATTAATATTCATGAAAATAAAAAAATGAAAGACATTTAAGTTGGTGACACATGTGGCTGTTGACATATATTCGTCAAGAATTCACTTCTATTCATCAGATTTGCAATTGATACACCATTTGGCGCCACGACTGGCAATGGGGTAGTCACCATCAGTATGTTGTTTGTCATGGAAATTAACTTTAACAGAAAGGAGGAAGCTATGTAGAAGAGCTTTTATATATATAGATATATATATGAGATTCTCGTTGATGGGAATAGACGAAGAGTTAGAGGTGGTGAAAGGTGGTATAACACCGGCTGTTCCCGTATATGTTCACGTCTCCAAACAATATGCCAACAATACCTCTTCACCAAAATGACTTCTTCACACAATATCCTAACCAAATTTCTTAAATTATCTTATACTACATTGTTTGCGGTTTACTAAGGAAGCTGATGAAATTTATTTTCCGTTTCCTTTTCATTTTCTTTTGCTGCTATAAGAGCAAGTATTGCGATCGTGTTAGATTTTCTAAATTGATTTTTTCATCAGAAATGAATATTTTGAAGCCTCCTGAGTTAGAACAAAAAAATATTTTAGTCAGTACTCTGTCATAATCTTTTAAAATACTTCAGTGAAAATTTCAAATGTTATTGACCTGTTCGTGGTGAGGAACTTCCGATATAATATCATGTTTGACTGCCACATTCTAATTAAATGCCCAAAATATATCGATGCTAGAGAAAAATTGAGTATGGTAGACTACCTGATTGAGGCATTACACGATGATAGATACAGCGTGAGCAAAACACTACAATTCCTTAGTTTTATTCATCCTTAGAGAAATTTATATAACCGATTCTATGACAATCTGAACATGTGTCTTCATTATATTGTTGGCTATCTTAATGCATTATAGTTTGCGTATGGTTATCGTGTCCGGATTGTAATATATAGGTGTAGATATGTACGTAGAAAAGTAGGTATATAGATAATAGGACTGAAAGACGTTAGGTATTGTTAGTCTTTGTATAGGATATACGTAAAATGAATGAAGTGGTGTGAATCAATTCCGGAGCAGGCTTCCAGTCTCCAAAACATGTCTTCACTTTTAATGAAGCCACTGCAATTATCAGGAGGGGCGGCTCTTTGTCGAAGCACAGCATTCGTGTATACGTGATGGACGCGAATGTAGAGGTTTGGTCATAAGGGTGTGTGAGAAAGTTTATCAGTTTGAATGTATTTATTGAATGATAGTATTTATTAGCGCGAATGTATTGGGAGTTTTACTGGAACATGTGCAACATAAACAGCTGTAATATGAATTTAGTTTTAGAATTTGTGGTGCAAATAATATGGAATACTACACTCCTTGTGGATACTAGGTAAATAGAATATAGTAAGAAGGATCAGTTAAAGAAATTGTTCGTTCAAATTTTAGGTTATATAGAACGCGTGATTCAGTATTTACATTCAAATTGAACGTCAGGGCAAAGAATTGTGACCTTCAAGAAAACAAAGACATACAAAAAATTATTTGCGTTGAAGTTTTAAGAAGTCAGTTTATCAGTTTTATGCTTGCATTAATAAATACTAAGAGAAAGTCATGTGTGTATGTGTATCCGACAAGATTTTATTTTCTTGTACTAGGTCAGTAATAACAATAAGTACGATCCTGTAAAATTCTAGTTTCACCGGGATATACATGTACGTTTAGTTTCCTTAAATAGTGAAATAAGGGTTATAGACAGTGATCTCTGTTTTGTGTGTGTGTATGAAAAATACAACAAAATAAAAAGTCGCATAATGCTCAAATGTGATATTCCGTTTAGATACCATCACCGCATCTAACATTAAGTTTCGGTCAGAATCCATCAACCCTATCTTTTAGATCTTCTATAATTTTAAAAGCCTGAAGACACCCTTCCACGAGTAATGAATGTATCCTATTAAGTAAAAATTCAAATATAAAAGGAAATCAATTTTTAATACAACAAATAAACGGTACAAAAAATGATGGTTTAATTTTAATAGATTCTGAATCTAAACTATACAACTTATGTATATTTTTTTTAAGAAATAGTTTCAGATCAATCAGCCCTCTACTGATGTACGTAATTAATATTTTAATAATTTTTTAAGAAAATTATATTTAAAAAGAAGTAATGAAAAATAAAAAATAAATTTCATAAAACTTAAAAAAAAAAAAAGAAGGTATAATATAAAATCATATTTATTTGTATAAATGAAATATTTTAAAATTTTTTCTTCATGGTTGGTTTTATGCAAATTTTATTGTCATTATGTATACCTACCATCTATTATGTTGTGTAATATATCATTTATGAATGTTAGGAAGAAATCTGGTGAGGATGGGTCAAGAAAGAAATACTCAATTATACTAACGTTTCGACAGAGTGTCCTGTCTTTAACAAGGCATTAATCTAACAAATAAACAATACAATAAGGAACCACAATGCATTATGCATAATGCGTCATGCAAAATAATAGTAACAAAAATTTTTTTTTAAATAAGCTTAATATTGAAGTTACATATAGACAAATGTGAAGATGTGGAGGAAGAATTTTGAATGGAACATTGAAACATACTCATTTATTACACCGCAGAAACATAAAAAAATAAAAGGAAAGAAAATTAAAAGTTACTAGTTTCTTGTGTTAAATCATCCGAAGTATTGAAAGTTGGATTTGAAAAAGTGAAAGGGATATGTGGAAATTTTTATGGGGGTAAGGAAGGTGAAAGGGAATTCTAGAAGGACATGTTATGAAAAAACCGTTATACAGGACGCCCATATTATTTGTATCATTTCGAAAAATGGCTGAAAATTTATAAGTTATTGATATATATCATTTCTAATCTATTTCTTGACCGATCCTCACCAAATTTTTTCATAACATAATTCATCAATGATCAACAAATAATTTTATATCATTTATCCCAAATCGGTTATGTTTTATGTAAAAACTTCAGCCAAATAAAATTTTAAAAAATCCGGTGTGAAACACACACACACAATTTTCTCCTACTGCAGTTTGCAAAATTGAAATTGACAAATTTTCTAGTTAGTGTAATGAAATTCATCGGAGTTCATCGAAAACTGAAAAAACTGTGAAAGATAGCTACTTCCGGTTTACTAATTTTCTTGAAACTCGGAATATTGGCCATCTATTTATTTCTAATTCATTTTGTTTGGATGGTAGAATTGTATAATCAACTATGATAGGACTCTAATCAAAAACATAACCCCTCGCCTCCTTTAAAAGCCCCTTAAATGACTTCACCAGAAGAAATGGTTCAAGTAAAAGTTGTAGTTTGCATGTATATCTATATGTGTAGTTCGCATTGCTAATTTAAAGAAAATCGTTAGAGCCGCTAAATACTTTTCAGTAAAATCGCAATTCCGTTCATCCGGTTTTTTCAGACCCGGAATTTCAACAGCATATTAAATTCTAATTAATATTATTCAGATGATGAAATTGTATAGTAAACTGAAATAGCACTTTAGAGGAAAACCTAACCCCTACACCTCCCACAAAAGTGCCCTTAAATGCACTTTTCTGGAGAAATGTTTCAAATAAAAGTTGTAGCTCTTTGTAAGTGTATTTGATGTACCAAGTTTCAAGAAAATCATCGGAGCCTTTTTTTTTTTTTTGTAAAAAAATCGCAAAAAAGTAAAAATACCAACTAGTAAAGTGGGGTACTTCCGGTTGAGGGATTTTGAGATATGACCCACTGTTGAATCTTCATGGTGATTCTTAAACGGATTATTAAGTTTGAATTTCCCTCGTTTTTGATTCTTGATATTTAGATACATATATTCAGACATACACATACACACAAAACACACACACACACACACTCACAAACCATTTGTAAAAACCACTTTTTTGGACTCAGAACTCCTCGAAATGGATATTTCCGGTGCAAACTCGATATCGAAAATTTGGCACGATTATAATCATTCCTCTTTCTAAGGCTGAGAAAAAGTCATACTTTCTTATAGGAAAGTACCATTGGTCAATTATATTTTAACTTAAGATAGAATGATCCATAAAATAATCCTAAAACTAGTTATATATACGCAATTAACAAATTTAAATAAAAACAAGCTTTTAATTTTTTATGTGGATCCAAATTTTCTAGATATTAGTACAAGCAGACTATTATTTTAATTACAATGGAGAAAATATTTCTAATATTTATATATATTGATGAAAATTCCTAATGTCTTCTTAGACATTGAAAACAAAAAAAAACAAACATAAAAAAGATATTAAATTGCTAAAACCACATGTAATTAAAAAAATTATAATTTAACAAATATATCACACTAATGTATATTAATGAATATTAATCTTGCAAAAAGAGAGAAAAAAAAACAACAAACTAATGTAATAATGCTAGGAAAAGTTTTTAAAACTTTTTTTATTTTGGTTGTGTCAGAAATGTTTTAAAAAATAACATCTCCCCCCCCCATCACGCTTTGTGTAATGTTTTCATAAAGTTTTACCCTTCCAGTGAGTATCTAACAATGTCCTCTTATTTGTAACTGTCACCTTGAACAATGGGGAGTTTCAAACAAGATTAAAAATAAAAAATAAAATGTACAAATTGGTAAACTTAACAATATAAGTATATTCACAAAGTTGATAATTATAATAATAATAATAATAATTAAAATAATAAGTTACTAATGGACTTTTTATTTTTTGTATCTGTGTGATCAGAATAGAACCACAATAGTACAAAAACGGATAATCCAAGGAAGCTGGAACTAGATATTTCATTGAGTTGTCACGAGATGATGACCAGGTTATTGACCACATTATTGAATAGGTTTTTTCATTTTCTTTTTGCGATTTCCTCGGAAACGGCTCCAACAATATTTTTCCAACTTCGAATACCAACTAATAATATTATAAAGAGTTATAAACTTTTATTTTAAACATTTTGACCGGGAAAATTCATTTGAATGGTGTTTTCGGTGGATAAAATTCCATTTGAATATCTTTTACGATTCTATCTTCTACATAATTCTACTCGTACATCTGAAAGTTTCAGCCATTACAAAAAACATAGACAGCATTGTTAGCAAGGCCTATAAAATGTTGTTTTTTTTTTGTTTTTTTTTTAAGAATACGCATAGTTTCGTTAATGCTTATGCCATCAAGGTTCTTTACTTCTCACTAGTTAGATCTCATACGGAGTTTGCCACTCCAGTCTAGCCTACCACCTCCTTAACATACATAGAATCTATAGAAAGATTTCAAAAGAAATTCCTACGCTTCCTATCATTCAGATTATCAATATTCCAGATGGACTACAAACAAGTATCTGAAAGATTAAATATACATTCTTGTCATCAGCGTAGACTGTTAAATGATGCACTACTTTTATTTGATACTTTAAATGGACTAATAGACAGCTGTGAATTGATTAACAACGTTAGTTTCAACGTTCCAAACAGGTGCAGCAGAAGAATGCACCTTTTCAATGTAAAGTTTTATAAAAGAAAATATACAATTAATTTATCAATCCCAAGATGTTTAGATTGACCCAAGATGATCATCTTTCTAAAAGTATAATTGTAATTATCTTTTTAAAAATTGTCTTAAATCGTAATTATCGTCTTAGAAATTAATATTATCATTAGTAATATTTTATTTTGTGAAAATTAATTGCTATAATCTTCAGGAAATTATACATACAATTGAATAGATCTCATTAGTGGTGTCTATATCAATATACCTATCATATATAGATAATAATCTCTAATAATAAATAGTACTTTAAAATTTGTAATCTAGTGTCATATTGTAGCTTATGTTTATATGTAAATTTAAACATATAATAAATATGTTCTTACATTAATAAAATAGATTTGTTCCTTACATATAATAAAAATAATATTTTTTTTTCTAATTTAAGGCGCGTCAACATCTATGGTCATGGCGCCCGGAGCCTTCTCAGTGCACTGCCAGCTTTCGGACAGTGTTTACTCGTTACAGATAACACTGTCCATCACCGGACAGTGAGCTATGTAATAAAATCCGAAGAGAGGGATCTAAAGTAGAGAGAGGGCACAAAAATTGACAGTTTGACTCACTAGTTTAGGCCAGGCTAGAGTGAGAGAATCTGTTTAAATACAACTGTGTTACCCATATGGTGGAGTCTTACAATAGCCTGGCAACAGTTCATACAGCAGTCACAACGCGTCAACAATCTTTCTCTTTACTCATTCTAGATCTCTCACTACCATTTTATATATTCGTGTGAAGTCCAGGCAGTTTGTATTACTTTCCTTATAATACAGTGTTCAGCATTACTTCCAGTTTATTTATCTTTCTAACCCACTTCTCTGCTTCTCTTACGCATTGTAAGCTTCATAATATTAATAAGAATTTAAATGTTTGAATAAAATTCCGGTTTGAAGAAAATCAGTTTACAAGAAGTATGACTGTAATATTTCGGATGCACATATATACAAATATTTACTGTTATATGAGAAATTTGAAACTTGTTATTAACCATACAAATAAATAATAAATTATAATTCAATAATATGTACAAATACCATGTAAATTATCGCCGGAGAAAGTCGTGTGAATCTATCACACCAGATATTTTTTTAGTAGTTAGTTAATAAAATATAATAAACATGCATCTTACAGTAAAAGCTTAATAAAACTTAAGGTAAATTATTTAAAAAAAATATCTATAATTTTCACATTTCAACTGGCAATTAGTATTCGAAATTGAATTTTTGTTGGCCTTAAAGTATAACCTGCCAAACGTTGGTCTGATCCAGTTGGAGAAAAAATCTTGAAACTACCTGGCTCCCAGTTCGAAAACTCGATATTGTAAAATAAGCTTTTTTTAAAATAAATTAAGGACTTTTTATCATTCAATTTTAACCATTAACTTTTCGTTTATTCGATAATACTGAAAAAATTACATATCTGATTAGCCAACATTTTGTGCCTTATCTGCCTTGTGTTAACCCAAACATAATAACAAAAGTAATTTTTCTACTCATATGTACTATGCACGTAAGACTAACTTAAAGGGAGTTTGTATCTGCTTTGATATCCAAGCTGCGCTGAAGGCGCTTAGTTCATGTGTCTTCACTTCCAGATTGGTATTAGAATGTTCTAAAAGACTGGAAGAGTATCTGATGGATGTGCTTCTAGTCTGGGTACAGGTCACGCAGGAATTTTTAGGAATGAGGAGGTGGATAGGTTTGCCAAATTGGGAGACTCTCTCCCTTTCATTGGTCCCGAGCCTGCTGTTGATCTGTCTTTTGGCATATGTCTGTCAGGCTTCAGTCATGAAAAAATCCTTATTGATGAGTACAGTAGGTTGTCGGCAGTCTAAGATGCTCATTGGGGGTCCAGACAGGGCTTTAAGTGTCTTGTGCCTTTCACAGACCTCCCTCAGGCATCTGGTTGGGTTCCTCGCTGAGCATTGTGGTTTAAGGAGTCATTTCTATACAATGGGGCTCATGCCTGTGACCCCTTTTTTAGAGTCTGCGAGACGGAGGAGGAAACACCCATGCGTATTGTATTGTTTGGGCTGAACGGATTGATTAGGTTCAGGACCTTTGGCCGGAATAGGATATCGGTAGCTTAAGGTATGTCCTTTAGATGGATAAAACCCGGGCCTGGAATTTTGTTCCAGACCCGTTAGTTGTTATTCTTATGGGATAGCTATGTGGGCCCAGGGAGGCTTTGGATAGCGCAGGGTTTCGCCCTCCCCTTCTTTGAATAATAATAATAAATACACATATGCACTTACGCATCAGTCGCCAGCGTAGCCTATTTGTACTGGGCCACGCTAAGCAGAAATGACCAAAGTCATGGTATAGGGAAAAAAGCTTCAAGAGATTTCAAAACTTGAATTTCCTGAAAAAACTCAATTTCGAAAATCGGAAATGGACTTAATAGTTCCTTTAGTTATAGGGGTAAGGAATTACAGATACATTACAGATATAGCTAAGTCCTTAAGGAAAAATAGTCTATAGTATTGCGCAACATCAGAGGCTTGCTTCATACTTTATCACTTTTTGAGGTCACGTCTGAAGCCAGCAATTCAGACATGATTCTTTCAGACGTGACCACTTAGAAACCGAATTTACTTGTATGAACCGACATTGACGAGTATTAATTTGATTAGGAATTTTCTCGTGCAATATACCTTTTAAATTTTTTTTTAATTTTACAAAAGTAAGCTCAGAATATTGCATTCTGACCGACGTGACATGAGCATTACAAATTTAAATATTCAATTTCAATATAGACAAAATTTATATATAATTTATATATAAATAAATAAATAAATAAAATAAATAAAATAAGCCTTTATTAATTCCATAAGTTATCAACACAAATCAAAGATACAGTTTTTTTTTTAAATTGAAATAATAATTAAATAAATAAAGAAAATAATAAAAGAAAGTTAGTGTTGATGTAAAATAATCCATAACTAAACTAAATAAAAGCACCTTGCTACTAAATAATAATAAAATATCACTTCACTCACTTTTAACCTCTTTGTATTTTACAGGAATTAGGCCCATTTCTGGGCAAAGGCCTCTCCCATTGCATTCCACTCATCTCTCATTTTTGCCTTTGTACTAAAATTTATTCCGGCTACTTCTTTTATTTCGTCTCGCCACCTAGTAAACTGTTTACCTCTTCTTCTCTTTCTGTCGACAGGACACCATTCTACGCAGGATCTTGTCCACCTTCCATCATCGATTCTACACAGATGGCCAGCCCAATTCCATTTCATTTTCTTTGCTGTCATCACCATATCTGTGATACGTGTCTTCCTTCTAATGTCAGTGGTCCGAACTCTATCCCTTTTTTTTATACCTAGAAGGCTCCTTTCCATAGCCCGTTGTGTGCACCGTAACCGTTGTACGTTTTTTTTTGTTAGAGACCATGTCTGTGCGCCATACAGGAGACTTGGAGCTATGCATGTGTCGAAAATCTTCTTCTTTATCTCCATGTTCAACGGAGCTTTGAAGATATGCTTAAGAGACCAGTACTTCTTCCAACTGATAGAAACTCTTCTATTCACCTCCTGCGTAGTTCTATTTTTAAAAGAAATTAACTGTCCTAAATAGACTTCTTCACTAACCCAGTTGGTTTCTTTTCATAATTTATATATATATATATAATATATATATTATATATATAAAATTACAACTGTTTTATCACTGATAATGATCAATAGGTGGTTACTTGAGTACGACCTTTTTACTTGAACAAAAACTAAAACCTGGAATTTACACGATTCGATTTTTTCCTTTTTTATAAATATATAGTTGCCATTAATACTACGATGATTTCAGAGGGTAGAATGATGTCTCAGCTTCCTCTAGAATTCCACAAATAATTTTATTAAAAAAAAAAAGAACCAAACGGATGTGTTTGATTTTTAAATGATTAGTTAGATGTTAGATGTTTAAAGAAACAACACAAGTTTAATGACCCCCTTCTGGCACTTTATAAAAAAAAATCGCGGAATACGATAAACCTCTCTAGGAATTTTGCACTTTTGGTCAATTATTTTTTTGAAATTGATTTTTCAATATCTTCGACACGATCACAATACATCCTGATATCAGCAGTAAGAGATATTAATTCTGGAATTAATTTGGGTGCTGCAGGTGAGTGGTCTCACCCTTAGCACCAGTGAGATGACACAATAGATCTCTTTTTTGGTCGCAGTGAACTATAACCCGTTCCCCCAAAAAGAGATACTAATAAGTCTGTAATTTTAATGAACTTAAAAATCATGATGTTCCCCTAAATTATCTGCAAAAGCAACTTTATATAAAAAAATCGTTACTTATTGACCAATTCAATAAAGTGGAAATATCATTGGGCTATCTCTCGCAATGCTGACGCTTCACAAAAATAAAAAACTTTTAAAAAGTGAATATTTATGAAAAGTGCAATTGAATTCTAATTTTTTATTAAATTAATTCATATTCAATGTGTGATAGATCCAAAGAAAGTATATCTATTTTATTTAAAGATAAAAATCAAAATTATGAGAAAATAAAAGCTCGTTCGCAAAAATGGTAACCCAGGTAGGAGAGTACATTACTGGAAAAGTTCATGAACCTTGATGGCATTGTTCTGACCCCTTCTTCTCACAGGGGAGGAATTGAACGAACAATTAGAAGATATTCCTTCAGAGAGTTTTTGTTGCAGACACCAAGGAGAACACATCAGGACTTTGCCAGTTTTAAACTAAAACGTAAGAGTTTATTCCAACTAAATTCAGTAAATTAATTAATATTGCTGTGTTATTGAATAGCATTTAATATCTTTAAAGAATATATTTAATTTAATCTACCAGGGTTTTCTTAATTGTTCTTATTACTTCTCTCTTAAACATATATACATACAAGCCCTTTTACAAAACCGCTCGTGCTACTACAAACATACAACACGACAACACCAAAAACATAATGTGATGGATGCAAGAAAGTATATCTATTTTATTTAAAGAAAACAATAAAAATTATGAGAAAATAGAAGCTCGTTCGCAAAAAGGGTAACCCAAGTAGGAGAGTACAGTTACTGGGTACCTTGTTCATGAACCTTGTTGGCATTGTTCTGCCCCCTTCTTCTCACAGGAGAGGAATTGAACGAACAATTAGAAGACATTCCTTCAGAGAGTTTTTGTTGTAGACACCAAGGAGAACACATCAGGACTTTGCCAGTTATAAGTTAAAACATAAGAGTTTAGCATTTAATCTAGATAAATAATTGATTTATACATAATCGCTGTGATATTATAAAGCTATTTAAATTCACTTAGAGAATATATTTATTTCAGAAACAGTGGTGATTTCTTGATTATTTTCTAATACTTCACTCTCTTAAACATATATATTTACAAGCCTTTTTACTAAACCGCTCGTGCTACTATAATCATACAACAACACAAAAACATTTCAAATAATACTAACTCAATATGAACAGCGTGTTCGTACTGGCTCCCAGAGCAGATTATGGCTGGCAGCGATTTTCCACTCTGCAATAAACTGATAACGTCTGACATCACTCATAGCATTCCCGTGCACAGAGTTATTACTTGGTAATGTTCTGATGCAAAACCATATGAGAATAAACTCTGAGAGTAGGGATATGAAGAGGTAGGTAATATTGTGGTCTTATTTCACATTCATATATTATTGATTGTTTTCAGTTGACTGCGTTTGATGATTTATTGTGATAGCGTTGAATGGTGATTAATGGTTTAAATACTCATAAAATAGGGATTATTATTATAACACCTTACGGTTTGTTAGTCCTTGGTTGGTTGCCTGGGAGACAGAATAAGGTTAACACTACACTGAGTGCTGGAACCCACTTTCAATATGAATCTCGACTTCCATAACAAAGATTGTTTCAATCTCGGATTGTTATTCTTCAATTGTATATTCTGGACAGATTGTCTGTGGGGCTATTTTGGTAATTTATGTTTGGACCCGCTTTTTGCATGACATTATTTTGCAATATTTTATTCTGCCTTCTTCTCGCTATCGTCTTGTTCCATCCGCGCCTAATAGGAATGTAGAGGTTAGATTCTCTTTGCCTCTGAGTAGTGTTGTCACCGGGCAGTAAGCTGTAAGGTTCCTAGGAAGAGAAAATTTAAGGGCATCACTGCAGGGATTCGAACCTGGCACCACCGCGTGAAAGCTAATTACTGAGCTAATTTCCTCTCTGGTATACGGTACATAAAAGCAATATATAAAATAATAAAAACATAAATACATATCCAGTATAAAAACTATTATGAAAAATCGAAACATGAGATGATTATTTGGAATAATATAGTAGAAAAAAATGGAGCCTTAAGTCTTCTAATTATTTAATATAAAGCTTTTTTATTTTATTTTTAATTTTAGCATTATTAATAATAATTTAATTAATATGAAAGTTATTTTCAAGCAGAAAAACAACACAACTAAACTCTATAAGTAAAGAAATATGATTATCTGCGGAGGAAGGAGTGTTCACGGCTAGTTTGCATTACAAAGGATGAGCAAGAGGGAGGACGCGACGGCCGCCTAGACATTGGTGCGCCTGGGCGTCGTCCCGTGTGCAAGGGACCAAGTAATATACACATTCCCTCTTTTTATTAAAGTCATTATCAAGGAACTTGTGGTCGGATTTTGTACCCCCCTGCCCTACGCCGCCGTTCTAAAGTTTTCTAATTATTCCCACAGTCTCATTTACACGCTCTACTCTTTAGATTAATGAAAAGAAAATTGTTCATTTTACCAACTTTTCTTCCAATATAAAATAATAATTAAAAAAATAAAATATCCAGTAAATTTTCATATATTTTCAAAATTCCATTTCCCAGATTTTTTAATTAAATAAATAAATAAAATTATGCATTATGAAACTAGTTATATAGTCATTTTTAATGGACATAACGGACACCTTAAAAAGTTTATGCGAACAACTTGTTTAGATACATTATTTTAGATTTCCGTGGCATGCAAAACATTTTGATTTGTGGGTGGACTTTTAGAGTTTAGGTTATATAACTATAGGTTTCTTTAAGATAGGCTGGCTTGATTATTAGAACAATATTTTAGTAATCAATCCAGCACAACCTTCAAGAAGACTGCAGTGCTACTGGGGAAACGTGCCCGCATGAGGTACCATTGTTGCTTGCAGTTACTTGAGCAGTAGCTCCAATCTACATGCACTTCATCAGAACAGTACACTGTACACTTTACAGACAAGGAAAAACACAGTACGCAAACTACGGTCTCCGTCCTCAGTTGATTGCGGAAGCCAAGGGAGAGGGAAAGGATTGTTTCATGGTAGCGCACTGGACTAGCAACGCAGAGGTCCCGGCTTCGAATCCAGCATATTGCCCTTAGATATTTTTTCTTCCTTGTAGCCTCTACAACTCATTGTCCGGTGATGGGCAGTGCTGTCTGTAGCTAGAGAACGCTGCTTGGAGGCCGGCTGTGCTTTGGGGAAGGCTTGAAGAGCTGGCAATAGATCTTTCAGGTCGCAGTACAATAATCCCCTACAACAATCTACAATCTCTTCTAGGGAAACGACCATTCGATTTATACCAAGCTATTGACGCGGCCTTATCTCGAAGGTCCCGTCATCGTATGTTTGTAAACTATGTTTTGTACATATTTTTAGCACCGATAGACAAAACTTTTCAAAACAATTGATATATTTGCCGTAAGTGAACAATTCGTAAGTTACACAATTTGTTTTATACTAAATTCTTATTGTATTTTATTGCTTGAAATACCTTACTTTTAAAGCATTTCAATATAATGAAAACTTCTCTATTAGGTCACACAATTCTCTTTTCTGTAAGATTTTACAATGGATACTTATATTTCTGTTGTGAATAATATTGAGAACAAAAGAAACGCTATTATAAGGAGAGAGAGAGAAAAAAATAAAAACAAAAAATTATTGTGTTGCAAGTATTAAAACAAAAACGGGTAAAAAGAACCTTGAAGACTCTGCCTCCCCCACCACCCAAAAATCTTATGATAGAAATATGCTTGCCATGTGTGATATTTTAATTCAACCACCATTTTAATTTCAACAAAACCATTTTAATTTCTCAAAAAGTAATACTAAGGTATCATTTATGTGAACACAAGGCACTAATAGTTTAATAAATAGTTACCACTTGGTTTAAAGAGGTAATTGAGGCAATTGAGATGAAAATAACTAACAAATATTCCCTTCTATTGATCTGAAAAGGTTATATAATATAATAGAGTTGTTGAGGAGAGAAATTTGGTTTGATTAATTAAACGAGATATGAAGGCACTGTTATAATAGCTATAAGTTTACACTAACTGCACTGGACTGGTAGAATAAAAGGTGGGAGTAGAGATGTGATACGATGCGATGTATGGTTGAATCTGATAGATATCCTAGACAGATCCTCACTGGCTTATTTACACAGGTTCTCCCACTCTAACCTGCTTAAGACAGAGAGTAGCCTCTGTTCTCTCTGACTTAAGCAGGTTAGAATGGGAGAACCTGTGTAAATAAGCCAGTGAGAATCTATCTAGGATATCTATCAGATTCAACCATACATAGCATCGTGTCATATATCTATTTCACCTTTTTTCTATTCATCAGTCCAGTACGGTTAGTGTTAACTTATAGCTACATTATAACAGTGTCTTCGTATCTCGTTTAATTAATCAAACCTAATTTCTCTCCTCAACAACTCCATTATATTTTATTTTTTTTATATACACATGTTCTCCCGCTCTAGCCTGATTAAGTCAGAGAGTAGCCTCTGTTCTCTCTGCTGTGTGCCATTACAATAACCTTAACATGTCATATCTTAACATGTCATGTATTAGATATAGTGTTATGGTTAGACTGAACACCAATCATACTATTCATGTTGCTTATTTACATAAAATTAAGCCGAAGATTTCTCTGTCAAGCGAGAGATGCCAAGAATGAAAGAACTTCAAATTTATAATAATTATGTATGTCCATAGTGTTGCATAAAATAGACATAAAATAAATTTGGAGAGCAAAAGATATTAATTACCGTCGTGTGCTAAGAGAAAAGGGATGGAGAAAAAAATTAAAACAATGAAACCATAAAAATAAATAAAAATAATTATTACAGTTATTGTGAAAATAAGTTTAAAGAATATAAGTTGCTAAAGGTAGAAAAGTTGAATTATAAAACTGGACCAAGAGTATAAGACATAGAATGAGGAAGTAAAGTACAATAAAACTGAATGCTTAGGAAATATATCCTATGAGAAGGAAAAAAAAAAGGATGTGAGATGTGAAGGTGAAGAAAAAAGGGAGACAAGAATAAAAGAAAAGAAAGGAAAACAAGACTAGGAGAGCTGGAAGTTAAGGAAGAGCAAAAAAACGGCAGGGGGTGGCTTAAGAGGAACAAAAAGAGTATGAAGTAAAAAGGGACAAGAGTAATTAAGAATAATCCTTTTCCAGGGTGAATGAATAGCAACTTTTATTTCTTTTCACAATGGAAGTGTTGTAATGATGATAAAAAATGTGCACAAGGAAAGGATTTCAATGTTGGGTTTTGATTCTCATCATTTACTAGATTTTTTTTGAATGTCTTAATATATGTACTAATTTTTATTAAATAATCTTTGAATAAAAATGATCTACTTATTATGGCAAATTTAGTAACTTGGAAAATTGGTCAAGCCGTTTTAGTTTAAGCACTCACAAAATAAATCTACTCCAAAAGACAACAAACTGAAATTTGTAAGATATTAATGATGAATTAATCCAAAAATAATTTTCATAATTTATTATTTTAATTCTCTTTGCTAAGATCTAAGAAAGAATGATTGAGATCCATGCAAACCTATTCTCGAGAAAGAATAATTATTTTCGAGTTTTGTCGAAATAAAAAATTTTTCTTTAATCGTCGCATACGATGTATTATTATTATTATTTTTTTTTTTAAGAATTATGTGATGGATGCCAGAAATATAAAAATATATTTAATTTGGAAGAACCAAAAATATCAAGAAAAATGTAACATTCCCTGGTCAAAAGATTATTCAGGTAGAAGACCACTATTGTCCTTTAGATTTCATGAATTTGATAGCATTGTCTACCCCTTCTTCTCACAGGGGAAGATTTGGACGAACAATTAGAAGGCATTCCTTCAAGACTGTCTGTTGTAGGCATTCAAGCAGAACACTTCAGGAATCAGTGCCAGATATAAATTAAAACATAAGAGCTTTGCATTTAATCTAGATAAACATCTGATTTATTAAGATATAATTGTGATATTGTAAAATATTTAAATATCTACCAGTGTTTTCTTGATTATTTCTTAATACTTCTATCTTTATCTCAATCAAGTCCTTTACAAAACCGCTCGTGCTAAACAAGCTACTAAAAACATACAACACAACATCACCAATAACATTTCAATTATAATGCACTCAACTTGAAAGGTTTAGTATTTATTTTAATAAATATTAACATATATTTGATTACGGACAACACTACCCATCTCCGCTCCGTCGAGACTGCTATGAAGGAAAAATCTGAGGGCAAAACAGCTGAACTCGAACCCGGGACCTCCGCGCACTATCACTAAGCTAATTCTGCCCAAACTACATATAAAGACCTTCCTGTACTTTTATTTGAAACGCTATTTCAAGTGAAATTGATTTTGGGAAATTTTTATGAAGAATCAAAGACTGTAAGATTCTTTCTAGATGCCATTTCAGTACAATTATAGTTCTCTTAACTTATTAGGTACTAATTACCTTATAAAGTACTATTTTAGAAATATAATGCTACAAGTTTGAAGAATTTCCGTTAATCAGGAATGTGATTTTTACAGAAAATGTTTCTGGTGATATCGAACCTTTTTTCGGAAAAGGCTCTAAGAATTTATTTAAACTTGGAATGGTAACTATATATGTCTAGTAAATACAGCAAAAAATATAATAAAATAAAATATTGAGTTGATGTGGGTTCTGTTTATAAAACACAGCAAAAATTAAATAATATAATTAGCAAACAATGAGAAATTAAAAATCTATAAATATATGGAAAAAAATGATTATGTAAATTAAATTTAAAAATAGGTAGTAAATATTATTTATTATCACTTTCAATAAGCCAAAGGAATGGCGCTTACCTTGACCCGCAGAATCCCTGGTTGTTAGTGTTGGAAGACCCATATGTCCTTAGCCAATATCGGGGAAAAGGGGAGAGGAATAATAGGAATAAGGAAATAATTCTTATGTGCATCCAATTCTTGAGCCTTTACGAATACATTGTTACTTGGCTGATGATCGTAGATAATAATTAAACGGGCTCCTAGAACCAACCGGAAGTAACAACCATGTGATTTCACATAAACCTATGCAGGCCCGAGAAAACCAGAGCCAATTATTCGACAAACGGCCGGTTTATTAACACTACCCTGGAAAAGCAGAAGTAACAAACTTGGGTTTTCATAATTAAGGGCAACCGAACTGGCGTGTATTGTATAGACAGATTTATTTCTGCACTACAATGTTTCCAACGAGTGTTGCATAGCGACTGACTGAGAGAGGGTAAAAGGCATAGGGTACCACTCTCTACACTTAGGACACAGCCTAATAGATTAGAAAGTTGTTATCAAGGCAGTACAATTCCTTCTCCAAAATAAAATTATTGTACCCTATTGGCACTAAATTTATATTTATATTAAATACCGAACAATATATATTATGTGTTTTGAGTGTGTGTGTGTGTGTGTGTGTTTGTGTGAGTGTGTAAAAACCATTCTTTTATTTTAAAAGATTTTTCCTGTAGAATTGAATTTTAAAGGGTTCTGGATTAAGAGGAGCTGATTGCTCGTTTGATGTTTCTGGCAATAGAAAATATCTGAAGAGCATTACGTCAGTACAACGGATCTGGTGTCTTGGACAGAGAATTTCCATATATCCCAGTATAGACTGAGAATCGAAACTGGTAACACCCTAATAGCACAAGTTTCTACCCACTAAGCTACAACGGCCCTTTAGTTACATTAGGTTTAAGGTTAATGAGTATCATTTAAGGTCAAAAAGTTAGTATCATCCAAAAGTTTTCAAATTTTGAGAAGCTATTGAAATAAATATTTGTAATATCAGCTTGATTAGGCAAAAGCCACAAAAAAAAACGCACATTTGACACGTTGCATTTACAACGAAGCTCCTGGAGTTTAGGAAAATGTGAACGTTATTTATTTTCTTCCATTCATTGCCATTAAGGTCTTCACTATTTTTTTTGTAGAGAAATTAAGTGACACTGAAGGAATGTCACTTGTGATATGAAGAAAAGAAGAAAATAGATACGTTGAAACTACTGTCACAAATCTCTTCTCTTTATGTTTGGACAGAGCTTTATTATTTATGAATTTCTAATAGGTAGAAAATAATCTCCAAATTTCACAGAAACTAAAATACATTGTTTAAAAGTATTTTAAAACAAGTGTCATGGAACTTCGTAGTTTATTACAGTTCAATATTAGAAGTGGTAACTAAGGTATGAAGAGGAAGTGAGAGGTATCAAGTTGGTTAGAGGAACACCACGAAATTAATATTTAACGTGGTGATATTAAATTTGTATAGAATAGAATGGCTGGAACCGAGGATAAAGCAAAGAGCGTCCAGAATAAGAAAGTAATGCAGCATCCTGCTGGTTTTCTTTGTGGATACTCGACAGCAGTACGGTGAGAGGACCTACCCTCCCACCTCTTGCCAGCTTTATTGTAACAGGGCCGGTCGCTTATTAGTCCGTTCAGCTTCCTCTTTATATCTCAAAGTTCATATCTCTTGTTCAACAGCTTAAAAGTTGCCCATAAATAAACCATTCTTCTTACTGATATTAATAAAATTATTTACACACATTAAATAAAATTATATATTACGATATTAAGTTGATTATTTGATGGGCATACATTATTATAATATTTGCTGACGTATGTATCCTCTACACAATTATGGCAATTGCGACAGTTCATCTTTCTTTTTAATATCCTAAAATAAAGGTACCTCATTAGGCCTACCAGTTTGTTTCAACTGTAAGAAGGTTTTCAAAGTTGTTTCACTTAAAACTTGGCGTAGGACTTGATGGTCTCGTGTCCATAGTGCTAGAAAACATTTCGTGAAGCCTATTCCACCTTTTGCGCTTAATTTTAATTTTTACCAGAATAATGACGGTAGAGCGCACATTATACCAGAATCATAACGTTAGTGCGCACACTATACCAGCACCAAATTATTACATATTTAAAGAGAATTAGTCATTTATAACTAACGGTTTTCCAGAACAAAATATGGCCACATTACGGAACATTGGCCACAAGTTAGTGGGGGGTGGAGATGCTCAGAGCTCGTCATCCAATCATATGCATATGATAAAAACATTAAACATGGCGCCCACTACCAAGGTGGAAAAAGAAGTTTAGGCCACGCCCATTTGTTTTAAAAACATCCAATCTGATTCTTATCAGTGTTGGTTATCTACTAATTAGGCTAACTATTACCATGAAGATTCTAATGCAATATAGATGAAACATCGATTTATACCAAACAGCTATGCAGTTTCAACTCCAAGATCTTAGACAATGGCCGCGAAAGTGTGAACGATCAGGATGCCAACTTATAAACTGACATTGTTATTATTCATGTATAGAATTTTTACAATTATTTACAGTTTTTGTTTGTACCTGCATAGGGCATAGACTAAGTGGTAGCGCGGTGACTCCCTGAAAACATTCCGGTTCGAATCCAGCATCACTACCCTTAGATTTTCTCTGCCTGTAATGCTAAAGGTACACATCGCACGACAAGTTGCAGTTCAGTATCACCTAAAAGGTACTTGTGCTGTTGTTCTCTGACTCTTCACTTAGACTACTGAGATACTACTCAGATACTGAGATTTGGGTTATATTATTTAATGAATGTTATTTAATTTTATGTAAGATATTATTTTTAGATATAAGCCACTTTACCCGTTGCTAAAATCACAGTAATTAGTTAAATAATTGCATAATTAATTAGTTAAAACAGTTAATTGCTTTGAGACATGCCTTCCCTTGAGAAAATTTTACTTCACGAGATACTTCCACCGATTACATGTGCAATCCTTTAGAAAATTTTCAAAATATGAAACTTAGGTATAGCAAACTTATTAATGTATTCGCATTTCATTCACGTTTGAGAGTGTTTGATAACCAGAACCTCAAATGTATTCAGTTAACAATGGCGAGTCCGCTTGAGCATTGCATCTCGAAAGAACACCGCTCAGTGATTAGATTACTAGTTGCAGAGGACCAAAAGTAATGAAATCCACGAAAGAATGTTGAAAGTGTACGGGAGTATTTGTTTAAACCGTTCGCACGTTTACAAATGGGTAGAATAGTTTAAAATAGCCGTGTAAGTGTCTGTTGCGAGCAACGAAGTGGACGACCGGTTGAAGTTGCAATTTCCTCCCTCAAATCTCGCATTATCGCGTTAATTCAGGACAACAGGCGTAGTACTGTTGAACTGATGACTGAGGAAGTGCATGCGAGTGTTAGAACTGTCCATAACATTATTCAGAATAAGTTGTAGTACAAGAAAACTTGTGCGAGATGGGTTGTAAGGCAACTTACGGACGCCCACAAAGAAATCCGGTTTCAAATCAGTCAACAGTTACAAGAACGGTGTTTAATTGAAAAAGAATTTTTCAGTAGAATTGTACCACGCAATGATATATGGATGCAAGTTTCGAGCCGGAGTCTAAGCGTCATAGCCTTGCGTGGAAGCATACGGGTTCTCCCACTCGAATGAAATTTAAGACCCAGCTATCTGTAGGTTAAGTCATGCTTACAGTATTCTGGGATTCGCAGGGGCCTGGTTATTGTGATTAGTTCGAATATCAACCAACTATCTACAGCCAGTATTACAGTTATACGCTCACAAACAAAGACGAGGCTGCCATTCCAACGAAACGTCGGGACTGTTAACTATAGGCGTGATTTTGCTCCATGACAACGCGCGCCCACACTCAAGGAACACTTCCTAAGTGGGGTGAGAGATCCTTCCACGTTCCCCCTGCAGCATCGTCCTCGCCCAATGTTTGGACTCCTAAACAGGTTCTACGTGGAAAATATTTTCAATCCAATGAAGAAGTTAAAAATCAGGTACAAAAATGGCTTTAAGATCAACCCAAAGAATTTTATGGCCAGAGCCATACACAAATTATAGGACTAGTGCATAAATATTGCTGGGTACTATGTTGAAAAGTAGCCAAAGTTTTTTATTGATTAAATAAATCGTTTATGAGCTATAGCGATTTGTCTCGTTACTTATTGAATGATCCTCGAATATATGCATAGATATGTCTTCTAGTTGGTGGAATGTTTGTAATACAGTTTGATGTGAGGAATGACCTTAAAAGAGTGTGTCTGAATTATAGTTTATTTGGTCATTCATTATGTTTTTGTGGATAGTCTTGTGTTTGTATATTTCTATTTTTACTAGAATGTCCATTCGTCTTCCTTTTGTGCTTTGGTGTAAAAGGACCATTGTTTTTTCTATACTTTGTGATTTGTAAAAATCCGTAAAAATTGATAATTGTTTTGTAAACATGACGGACACTAAGAAAATCTTGCATAACACTAGAACCTAATATAAAGCTAATAATACAAAGTTATAATATTTCCACGAATAATATAAAATTTAGACTATATGTTAGCTGTACCCCAATTTCAGCTGATATAATTTTGTATGCTAACGTTAGTAACTGGAATAATTGTTAATTAAATTTCCGAAAATCAAACACATGGTTGCTGTTTATGAAATCTGCGATGTAGAATTCATAACCGTTATTATATTTAAATGAATAGCAAAAATTAATCTGAATAATACATTTTATCATCGTGGGAATATTTTTATCAATTACTTCTTTTTTTTTATAGAAAGAAAAAACAAACAAAATTACAAAAAGTAGAATAATATCTCTTTTCTTTTAATACTATTTATAATCCATCTTTGGCTGGTGTTGATAACGACATAATATATAAAGTGAATTCTTCTTCACCGTACTGTTCCAGAATTTAGAGCAATTTATATCAATTCTTTCTTCTTTTTTTTTTTTAAAGAAATCAAACAATACAAAATAAAACAATATTGCTACTGCTTATTTCGTCCGCATTTGCAAACATTTTGAATTATTCACTATTATAATAGCAGATTACAATCTATTTTATAAACAAATTCGATACTCTCAAACAATCATTTCCCTCTCTAGTTCTATGTATGTAGCCAAGTGATAAGATACATATTCATTCAAATTTCTAATATTAAATAGTCATCGCGGTAAATTATTTCATTAATTGTTTCCGCATTAGTTGTATTAAAATTTGTGACAGATATTAAATATTCTTATTCCATACCATACAAGTATGTCTTATATATGCCAATAAAGATTATTAAGTCTGGGATCTTTTTTTTATTGTTTTAATAATATTAACCAAGTTTTATTAGCAAAAGACGGAATGAATATTGAGTAGGCCCTTGTTAAGAAAGTTGTATGAAGAATAAAGTGAATGAGGATTACATTCAACTGAAAAGGAATACATTGGTAGCGGGAAGGAACAGGTAATTGGCATTTATCTTTTAGATCCTAGCAGTTTTGATTTTAGAGCTATCATTATGCATTATGCGTATCATGTCTGCCGGAATTGCTAAGCAGGTTTGGATTAAGTCTTCTGTAAGTGCTTCTGAAGTTGTTGGTTCCCTGACATGAATTTTTTCTTTGAGATATCCCCGAAGAAAAAAATTCAAGAGGGGTTAAATCTGGCGATCTGGGAGGCCAGCTTACCGGTCCCTGTCTCCCGATCCAGCGGCTACTGAATATCTCATTCACTTTTCTCCTGGCCAGATTGCCAGATTTAATCCCTCTTGAATTTTTTCTTTGGGGATATCTCAAAGAAAAAATTCATGTGAGGGAACAAACAACTCCAGAAGCACTTAGAGAAGATTTTTAAGGCCCTTATGGTTCTAAAATAGGTTTTAAGTGTTGTCAGCATTTGAACTCTTTCATTATTAGAAATTAATAAGAAAATCTGCTTTTAATTTTAGTTTATGAAACAAAGAAATAGGAAAAAAATGAATAAAATTTAATCTTTATGATTGTGTATTGGTATCGTTTCATGCATACCGGAAGTTGAAGGGAGGAGTAAGTGTTGTTAGTTAGAGAGATTAGAGAATTGGTATTCGAAATACGAACTACTGATTTATGAAAATAAACTATATTTTAACAAATAATTTAAAGTGTATTGAAATAGAAAAACTAAGATGCACAATTGTAAACGAATATAAGAATTATGAAATGAATATAAAATATTAAAGAAGTAGTGTTAAAACCTTAAATAGGGACGCGCTCGCGATGTGTGATGGTGCTTCTGATCTGGAACTGATGTGAACTTCTTTCGTACTGGCACTTAACTGATTGATAACTCGAACTTAACTATCGATGACTTGCTCTAGTCTGATCGATAACTCGTACTTAACTGATTGATGACTCGCACTTAACTGATTGATGACTCGCACTTAACTGATCTAGAACTCCAGTTGGGCGACGTTTATATTTGCATCACTCACACATCGGCTGATGTGTAAGTACGTGCTACACTAAGATATCTCTCGTAGTATATTGACTCTAGGGGAGGTCGGTAGTTAACAAAGGCTGTTTTGGCCGGGGTGGCGACGCCTTGTTAACAGATGGTGGCCAGATGGTCTCTTGAGTGTACATTGACCCTTGTATGAAGGAAATACAAAAAGGGTTTTGCGGCGGTTCTCTTGACTGTATATTGACCCCTCTTTGAAAGGGTTTTGCCGCGGTTCTCTTGACTGTATATTGATCCCTGTTTGAAAGGGTTTTGCCGCGGTTCTTGACCTGCAGATAGCGGCTGGCTGGATCTTTTCCAAATTCCAACCACTAGTTATAATTTTTAGATTTATTTAAAAATTATATCTTCTTTCTTCTTCTTGTCATCACATCACAATTGAATATCTCGGCAGCGGTTTGAAATATTGATGTGAAATTAACGGCATTTTTCTTCATTTTTTTTTTTTTTTAGTAGCTTTCAATAAAGTAGTAAAAAGTGGGGGTGAAAAGGAAATCGTAACTTTCAATCACCGATTTCAGGTTTAAGACGGCAATAAAAGCAAATAATATTAACACTAGAGCGCAAATACTTCCAATAAACGTTATGTTCACTTTTTTGATATCTCTCTTTGTTTAAGAGTTATTTCAAAAGTGGCCCGTTTATATATATATATATATATTGTACGCCCTGTATATATATATATATATTTTGTTTTTTACTTTCTATCACTCCTCCTCGTAGGAGAAAAGATTGCGATCGTGTCAAATTTATGAAATGGAATTTTTAACGGAAATAAATGTTTTGATGTCCGGTGAATAGGAAAAAAACATTTTTAGCGAACGGTTATTATGTGTGGATGTTAAGTGTTTAACAAAATATCTTTTTTTTTTTGGAATTCACGATCTACATAAATAAATATAATAAGTGAATATGATGGATGATGTGTGTTGATGAATGACGTGATTAGCTGGAGGAGAGAAGCTACCCACCGATAACACTCTCACAAAAATTACTTCCTATTGCTGGAAGTGATCACGGGGCCAATAGCGGCTCAATCGTTCGGGCTGGATTATCTGATATAGTTGTAGAGACGAGATTTTGAACAAGACGATTAGGAATGGCGAGCAAGACAGTCATCATGAATTACAAAATATCTTATAACTGAAAAATCCCTTGGCAAGCTCAAACTTGGTACTCCATTTAGGAATACCTCCGACCACCGCATTTGAAACGAAGATTTTTTTTGGGCATATCCATCAACCGGAAGTGCAAGTTTACTGAGAATTAATCTTTCAGTTTTTCGTGATTTTCTAGAAAAAAAAATATGAAGGCTCCAACATGTAATAGTATTCAAAGAGAGTATTCGTAGCAGAGAGAGAGGACCAATCTCTCGGATTGGGGTGGGAGAAACCACATAAATACAGCGACGAGAGACAGATAGGAGGACAGTTCATACAGCCATTCACTACGTGTCATTACCCTTTATCACTCTACCATACTCTATCATTTCAAATGTAATATCCAGGCAGCCAGTGTAATTTTATCATATTATACTGTGTTAACCATATTCTTTTAATTCATTCTAGCCAGACCATTTCTCTCCTTCTGCAACCCCATTATAAACAACATGTTTAAAACAGCGTATGCTATGCGCCACTTGCTATGCGAATCATTTTCTTGGGAAAATTGATTTTTTTGGAGGCGTCTGAATGGGCTTTCCTTTAATGTACCACTCCAGTAAAATGAATACTTTTAAAATCTACTTAATATAAGACGCAATCCTAGGATTTCAAATTTGAAGAAAATCAATTAACCCGAAAGTGCAACTTTACAGAATACAGTTTTTTAGGAAATTTTTCTCGCAAACGGTTTCTGCGATCGACTGATTTTTCTTTAAAATTGGAATGGTCCGCTACACAGTTTATGGTAGACAGGAGTATCATAAAACCTTAGAACCCCTTGGTAAATGTTGCAATTTTAAAGAAATATTATATTAATTGATGTAAGGGGCCAGTAGTGTGAGTGTTTCATAACAGATTTTTGTCGTTGTTATTTTTTAACCTAAAGATTATATTATACGGTATACAATGTATTCAAACAATAAACATGACCACACTCTAATAAAAAAAACTTAGGATATGAAATGAGTAAATGATAAAGGTGAAAATCTAAAGAGTTAGGAGAAGGAAAACCCTAGGGATTGAGTACCAACTATAACGTTAAACTAAAGAGACAATGTTGAGTCTATAGGTTAATGTAGATTGGCTACGTGCTGGGCATGAATCGAGAACAGCTTGGTATAAAAAACATAAGAAGTAATAGTTCTGAGGAGAAGACCAAGTTGAGGATTAAGGCCGTCCGTCGTGGGGGGGGGGGAGAAGGAGAACGGTGAGAATGGCTTTCCTGAAAGAAATTGGCGAATGGAAATAAAAAAAAAAAAAGAACCCAAGACAAACAGAACTAGAAGTGAAGACTTTAACAACGTAGATTTAAGATAAAATTTAAATTAGTATTCATGAAACTTAGGTTACGAAATGTAAGTTGTAATTTAAGTCAGAATATGGAAACACTCTTTAAAAATACTTAAAACTAGAAGCACTTCTGTTAACAAAGCTGCAATGATAATATACGAGGTGTGTAAATTAAGTAATGAGACTGATTTTTTATCTTTTATTTATTCAAATCAAATTGCGATTCAACATTGTCCCCTTCAAAGTAACTACCTTGGGAAGCCATACAACGCTGAAGACGATTCTTCCATTCGTCATAGCAGTGCTGGAACTCGGATACTGGAATAGACTTCAGTTGGTCGGTTACGGCTGTTTGAATATTCTCCAATGTTCCAAAATGACGTCCCTTGAGGTGATTTTTCAATTTGGGGAACAAAAAAAGTCACATGGACTCAAGTCGGGTGAATAAGGAGGCTGAGGAGCCACAGGAATGTTATTACTGGCCAAATACTCATTAATAGAAATCGCGGTGTGACACGGAGCATTGTCGTGATGCAACACCCACTTGTTTTTGATGTTTGGTCTCACACGCATGACTCTTTTTCGAAGTCTCTCAAGAACTTCTCGGTAAAAATGTTGGTTTACCATTTGGCATTGAGGCACAAATTCTTTGTGAACGATTCCTTGGCTATCAAAAAAGCAAATCAGCATGCATTTGATTTTTGACTTGCTCATTCTTGCTTTTTTTTGGCCTTGGAGAGGTTGAAGTGTGCCACTGCATGCTCTGACGCTTAGTTTCTGGGTCATACTCAAACACCCAAGACTCGTCTCCTGTAATAACACGTTCCAAAAAATTGGGATCGTTTTCAATTGCTCCCAAAAAGTCAAGGCTCCTTTCCTTTCTGATGTCTTTTTGCTCTTGTGAAAGATTTTTCGGAACCATTTTTGCACAAATTTTTCTCATCCCCAATTCATTAGTCAAAATTTGATGAACGGTTGTGTGAGTCAAATTCAACTCTTCGCCGATCATTCGGACTGTCAAACGACGATCTGAACGCACGAGATCGCGGATTCTGCCAACATTTTCGTCGGTTCTTGAAGATGAAGGCCTTCCGCTGCGAGGCTCGTCTTCAATTGATTCCCTTCCTTCTGCAAACGACTTAAACCACCTAAAAACCTGTGCTCTCGACAAAACATTGTCTCCATAGGCCTGGCACAGTTTTTCAAACGTTTCCGTTGCACTGTGCCCAAGTCTGAAGCAAAACCTGATAGCACAACGTTGCTCGTAATTGATGTCACTCATTTTTAAAACGCACTGAAAAAACCTTGCTCACAAAAAAAGTCACTACGGACAGTGCAACAACTCTAGCATTTTCAAATTTGCACTGGACGTGTATCAGATGTTTACTTGCCCTACCACGCATGCGCCGCGTCTCCAGTGTTGCCAGATCGAACACTAGCAAATCAGTCTCATTACTTAATTTACACACCTCGTATATTTATTTTTTTGTTTTGTAATCTGCACAATGATAGTCTAGTTAAATGCACTCATTAGTCCACACTGATGTCCTAATGTCCTGTACATCAGCGCCTTAGAATTAAAGAGTAGTATATCATTAGTAGGAGCTGAGTTTTATGGACTGTCCAAGATTTTGGTTTTTTAAAAAAAAGGAAATCAACTCTTTGGTAATTCCTTTCAATAAAAAAACAACTTGTTGAACCACGATGTAGAATCTGTTATTTCTTCATCATTACCTTATAAAAAACATTTCAACTATTAGTCTAGGTGAAACTTCATGTGAAATACCTTTACTCTTTTCATGCAATCTTAATTGGCAATTATGCCGGATGAATAAACAATTCAGATAATCTTTAAATTTAACCCACCAGGAAATATTGCGTTACTTGTAATAACCAATTAATGAAGGACTTTCTTCATAAGCTGTTTGGTTTGTAGATCAATACCTGCTACAATCTATGTTTATGATCTATGATTATGAACAATAATATAAATATAAATATAAAAAAAAAATTCTATTAAGTGCGTCTACTTAAAAAAAATATATATATAAAGTCATTATTTTAGCATTTTTAATTCTTATATTTCAATTAAATTCATACATTAAATAGGTTGATAAAAAATTGTTAATATTTAAGGTTAAGTAGCTTGTCACATCAAGTAAGATAGATTAAGATAGATGTAGACATTTCTAGTTAGTTCATTTAATGGGTGGAATAAGTTTTGCCCTGAATTGTTCGAACATTTTTTATTTATTTTTCATACTCAGTTGATAAAAAAAAATGTTTGCAGAATTTTCGTTAATTTTTAATAGATTCATAAAGTGATTTGTGTCTTTGAAAATTCACTCATGCTTGTTGCTAAGTTTTGGGAAAATTATCCCTAAATTTTATTGTGATTGAATGATATTTGGAAATATCAGAGATATATTAAGCTTATTTAGAACATGAAATTGGAACAACCAAATAAACAGAATATAGCTGGTGATGATAATTAGATGAAACTTTATAAAGAACATGAATAGTCTCTTGAGAATAAAATGTCTCTTAAGTATGATATTATAAATGTTATTGGTATCCGAAACCAACTTTCTAAGGTTTTTCGTTTCTGAGCTATGCTGTTCACATATACACATACACACACACACACACACACACCACACACCACAGACCATTTGCAAAAACCACTTTTTTTGGACTCAAGGGGTCTCAAAACGGATATTTCCGGTGAAAACTCGATATCGAAAAATTGACACGATTACAATACTTCCTCTTACTAGGAGTAAGAGAAATTAAAAATGAATAAAAACAAAAACTAACCCCATCCCTCCCCTAAGTGTGCCTAAAATTAATATTAACGGAGAAATGTTACAAATAATTGTTGTAGACGTTTGCATGTGTAGTTTGATTTTCCAAGTTTAAAGAAAATCGTTTGAGTAATTTTTTTTTTTTTTTTTTTTTGAGAAAATGTGGAAAAAGTGAAAAAACTATTCAGTAAAGTGTACTTCCGGTTTAGGAATTTTTACATATAACTTACTGTCGGATCCAATGGTGATACCTAAACGGGATATCAAGTTTGAACTTCCTGCGTTTTTTGGTTTTTGAGCTGTGCTGTGTTCACACACACCTACACACACACACACACACACACACACACACACAAAAACCATTCTAAAAAAAAAACACCTTTGTATGGTTGATGTTCAAAGTTTAAAGAAAATTGTCGGAGCCATTTCTGAGAAAATTGCAAAAAATCAGAAATGTAATTAGTAAAGTGGTACTTCCGGTTGAAGAATTTTGACAGATAATTACTGTTAGATTACATGGTGATATCTAAACGGAATATCAAGTTTCAACTTTCTACGGTTTTTCGTTTTTGAGCTATGGTGTTCACATGCATACACACACACACACACACACACACACACACACACACACACACACACACAGACCATTTGCTAAAAACAACTTTTTTGGACTCAGGGGACCTCAAAACGTGTATTACCGGTGAAAAACTTGATTTCAAAAATCTGGCACGATTACATTACTTCCTCTTAATACTATGAGTAAGAGAAAGTAATAAATTGGATGTTATAGGTACTTGCCATAAATGTTTAAATGTAAACTTTTGTGCTTTCTGAGTTTAAAGTAAAGTTAAAGTTAGGTATGTGACGCTGCTAGTTTCATATTATCATTGAGAAATTAATTCCATAAAACACAAAGATCAAATAAAATAAAATTGTTGAAAAGGTGCCACTTGATTCAACTCGGTTGAATAGGCGCTGGGAATAAGCGTGGCAGACAATATCTAAGAATGCTTTCTCATCGTCTGTTCATTAAAAAAAAATTCTATAATTTAAACTGTCTTTATTCTATATATTTTTTTTTCTAAACCAAAGACTATAAGATAGGCTACTTTATAGGCCATTTATGTTTAAGTAGAAATTTCTCCAATTTCTCCATTATTTACCCTGGCGGGAGGGGGGACATCAAAATAATGTTTGTGTGGGTAAGAAAATCATGTCTAAAACTTAGAGTACGTTGCTTTTCTGAATTTTTAATTTCCTGTCATTCGGTTGGTGTATTTGGTCTGGAACAGGATTTCTATCTTGTTCTAAGACAGCGGTTCTCACTCTTTTGTATTTCATGTTCACCTTTACTACGTCGAATAATTATGCGCCCCTTGTATAATATAAGTTGGAAAGGTAGATAAAAGTAATCCAATGCACGGGAATTGAAAACTTAATTTGGCAACGATGTATTGCTAACCGCTGTCACACGAGTGTTCGCGCTTCGGATACTGTTACTTTTTCCCACTTCTTACAATTGCAAAATTGTTTTTTTTCTGCTGTAGCTGATTTAAAATCTAAATTTAGAAACAAATTTCAAATAGAAAGGGCGATCATAATGACTATCTCGAATATAAAACCAAACCTGGATAGGAAGTGTACTTCAAAACAGCCGCACATTAGTCATTAGATTGTAGTGGAAGAAGCAAATGAAAAAATTGAAATAGATTTATATTTTAAATAAAATCAGTTTTAAAAGGAAATTTCGACGTTGATTGGCAAATGGTCAAAACACAGGTACAAGACACCGTTACAAGAGAGGTCGGAAAACTTAGATACTTTTTGTCTTTTAACCCCCTTCTTAAATCATAAAAAAAAAAGCCGGTTTTAATTACGAAGAGGTAGGTCATCAGTCCTCTTACAGCATTCATTCGAGAGAGAACATATTTGTGCCAGTTAGCGTTATGTGAAAATTTGTGTTTAAATCAATCTAGCTAAATATTTAATGGCAAGAATTTCTATATATTTATAAGTTATTTCATTATTACCATTAACTTGTAATTGTTATTCCCATTATTCAATAATTCAAATATAGTGTAATTATTTATTGTAAGCAATGGTGACTTCTTCATTATTATATCTTAAATATATCTTCTCTAAAACTTACAAACTCATAAGGCGCCTTTCAATACTGCTCGTGCTGCAATACACTACTACACACACAAAACTACAACACATCAATAACATAAGTGTTTTATTTTAATACTTTCGTTTTAATTATATTTTAAATTAATAAAAGAATATATCTGTTGGCTGGTCTTGTTCATTTATTTGCGTTCCCCTTGTAAAGTTGAGGCACCACCTGTAGGGGAAGCCCCACACTTTCAGAACTGCTGTTCTAAGATATTTATTATGGAATAATTAGAAGAGATCAGATAAAAACAAGGACCAACTTTTTTTGCAACATCATTGCTAGCTGCTATAAAATATAAAAATGTTTGCACTAATCTTAGGTAATTTAAAGGAACAAAAATTTATTGATAATCCACTATGGGGTATTATTTTTTTAAATAAAACATTTTCCTAATTAAATAACTTTCAATAAAATAGTTCTTAGGACAATGTGTATTAAAAAAGTAAACACTTTAAAGGGGTCAATAAATAAAAAGAGTTTCCATTTATTTAAAAGTGGGGATCAGGTTAGAAATAGCCATTCGCTCATGTTTATTACCTGTGAATGTGTCTTACTGAGCCAATGATCTTCGGTTTAGTTGCTGTTCTTTATTTTTTTATTTTCTATTAAAAGTTTACTTTTAAAGCTTATTTTTAAAGCGTTGAAATTTTATATTTATTTATTTTTTTTATTTTTTATTTAAGGCGCGTTAACATCTATGGTCATTGGCGCCCGGAGCCTGCTCAGTGCTCTGCCGGCCTCCGGACAGTCCATCTCCATCATCGGACAGTGTTCCGTCGTTACAGACAACACTGTCCATCACCTGACAGTGAACTGTAGGGGCTTCTAGAAAGAAAAAAATCGAAGAGCAGCACAGCGTTAACCACTGAGCAGTGCGCTAACCACTGAGCTAATCCCTCCCCTATTATAGTTTATTATTGTTAAAACAGATAGGCAGACTAAGTTTTTTTTTTTTTTAAATATTCATTATATTGACACGAAGCAATATTTTTACTTTCTATTACTATTTGATTATACCTACAAATCATTCACAAATGACGGTACCCTATAAAGATCATGATGTGAAAGCTGAATTAAATAATCGCTAATTACTAAAGGGCAAATCATTATTTTGTATGCACAGTTTTTTTTTTTTTCTTTTGCGTTATGCTCACCATGGGCCTTTGCGTCCACCAAGAAATTTTTCCAGCCATTTTATCCTGTGCTCTTCTCTTCCAACCCGGCGTGCTTGCTATCCGTGTATCTTTATCAATCCAATCAATCTAGCAGCACTTTTCTAGTGTGGAATATCTTAAATTGCAGCACTTTCTATGGCATCTTATCCATCTTAATCCGTTCAGCTTGATAGCTTTAATAAGAAGTACTTTTTCGTATAAGGCGTACATTTTCTGTTATGCCGTATGGCCATTCGGGTCCTCCATTCACTGGGCCAAAAATCCTTCTGAAAATTTTCCTCTCAAAAAGTGATAAGCGCTGTCCATCACTTTTCTTCAATACCCAATTTTTCTGATCCATAAATTATTACAGATTTTATTAGTGTTTTATATAGGAGATCTTTAGTGATCTTCTCTATCAACTTTGATTTGCTAAGTCACTGTATAATGTATAATGTATTGGCTGCTAATATTCGCCTATCAATGTCCTATGATACATGGTTGAAGCAACCCACCATTGCAGTCCTGAGCAATTTCAAAAAAACATATTTTCAAAACTGGCCAATTGCAACCTAGACACGTTTCAATCTCACTTCTTGAAGATGTATAATTTTTATTAATTATATTTCCTTCCTAATTATTGATCGTATCGATCAATTTCCATTATTATTTATTTTCGAGCGACGGATGTAGTTGTAGACGTAAAAAAAATGTAAAAATTTGGTGTAATACGGTTATCTCTTACAGCTATTTTTGTTTTTTGTTTTTTTTTTATTTAAAGCGGAACACCGCTGCAATTACAATTTATTCTAATTGACATATACTCTTTAAACGTGCAATATTTATTAAATGTTTAGTAAGGCTTGCATTGGATTATAAATGGGGGTTGAGGATTATGCTTGTAACCACACAGCGCCCTCTGTTGTAAATTCCTGACAGATTTCTAACAACTGTTTAAATCTAAATTTAAACCTAAATCAGAGATATCACCTAGTAACACAACTAAAAGAAACTTTTTTGGAAAATTATTTCAAATAAAATGTTGAAAAGTTTGTTTCTGTGCAATAAGTATTCTCCAAGTTTAATGAGAAAATCATTAAGATTATTTTTAGGTTCAAAACTTATTCTATCAAGTGTTATTTTTGGTTAAACGACTTTTTTTTTGATAAGATAAAAAGTCTTATTACAAAGATACATAAATATGTACAATAATAATATACAATAGAAGTGCCAATGTATATTAACATTATAACCTTCTTAACATTATTAATATCGACTTTTCGAATATGGCGAGGAACTACATGCAGGCAAAAAGGGTAAAAACCTGCTTTAGGAAAAATATTAAGGGAGGATGTGTTTCAGTCATTTATGCCTGTAAAGTATGGAGTGATCGTAGGTTGCTATTTCACGGCAGAATGGATTGGTATGACAGTCTAGAGTGGAGTGGAGTTTCAAGGAGACCGATTTTGGATGAAGGAATAAACTGGGCTTACTGAAGATTTTACGTGAAGTAGGTGTCGTGGTGAGCCAATCGCAACTCTTAGGAATTTGTTCTGGGTTATCTGAAGTTTTTTGATGTTAGTGCTACTAGTCAGGGACTCCAGACGGAGGAAGCGTAAAGTAACATCGGCCTGTAAGGCTAACAGTGGGCCTACTAACAGGGCATTGGAGGCTGAATAGGCATATGCACCATTTACTACTTGCTGACAACGCATTATGACGTTTCTGCAGGACCGAGAAGGAAACCCCGGTACACATCCTTTGTGAGAACGCCGAACTGGCGAGAACAAGTTTTCTTCAACTGGGGACTAGTAATCCCGAAGCCGCGAGCTTTTCATGACGGAGCCACTTTCAGCTTTACTAGGCTTGATTAAGAGAGCAAAGCTGATGGGTGCGCTATAAACCCAGTGGATCTACAATAGTCCTCTCAATGAAGGTCGCAGTGGAATGAGGCGTAGCTTTCCCAAATCTAATCTAATCTAACATCGGTCTGATGACGACTTTGTACAGCAGGAATTTGTTTTGTTGGTCATTTTTTAGGTCGCACGACAGTAACGGGAAGAGTAGTCTTATAGTAATTTTTTCAGAATTCATTTTGTCCTGTACGTGGGTCGC
>JAAEAF010005905.1:0-64753 GCA_011037195.1 Triatoma infestans
TTTTCTTAAAACTCGATATCTACTACACATACAAAGAGCTACAACTTTTATTTGAAACATTTCTCCGGGAAAATTCGTTTAAGGGCACTTTTGGGGGAGGGGTTAGGTTTTCTCTAAAATGCTATTTCAGTTTATTAGACAATTCTGTCACGTAAATAATATTAATTAGAATTAAATTTGTTGTTGAAATTCCGAGTTTCAAAAAAATCGGATGACTGGAAGTGCGTTTACTAAATGATTTTTTTCCACTTGTTTGCGATTTTCTCAAAAATGACTCCGACGATTTTTTTGAAACAAAGTATATAAACTAAACATACAATGAACTACAACTTTTATTTAAAACATTTCTCTGGCAAAATAAATTTAAGGGTACTTTTAAGGGAGGGGATGTTTTTCTCTAAAGTGCTATCATAGTTGATTATACAATTCTATCATCCAAAGAAAATTAATTAGAAATAAATAGATGCACAAAATTCCGAGTTTCAAGAAAATTAGTAAACCGGAAGTGTACTTTTAGTGGACAATGTTTTCAGTTTTCGAATGAATTTCAAATAAATTTGGTACACAAAGTATAAAATTTGTCAATTATAATTTTGAGAACTGGAGTAAGAAAAATTAACAGATACATTAACAGCCAACTAACAGATACATCTGATCATTTCTAACGGCCAACAATTGCTACAATTTAAAAAGTTGTGTGAGTTTTTTACACCAGATTTTTTCTTTGTTTCATAAACTAAAATTAAAAGCGGATTTTCTTATTAATTTCTAATAAATAAGAGAGTTCAAATGCTGACAACCACTTAAAAGCTATTTTAGAACCATAAAGGACTTAAAAATTGGGTTAAACATCATGAAAATAAAACAATATTCCAGTTTATTTACAAAAATCTATAAAAAAATATTTCCTATTTATTCAAAATGACCTCCTGCCGCCACCCCAAAGTGAGTGGCCCGAAACCGGAGCCTTCGCCGGAGGCGAAGCCAGGTTTGGATTAAATCTTCTCTATGTGCATCCTGGAATTGTTGGTTTCTTGGTATAAATTTTTTCTTTGAGATATCGCCAAAGAAAAAAAATCAAGAGGGGTTGAATCTGGCTTTCTGGAAGGCCAGCTTGCCGGTCCCAGTTTCCATTCAGCTGTTACTGAACATCTCATTCACTTCTCTCCTTGCCACTAAGGTATAGGGCTCGGGACAGCCATCTTGTTGGAACCACATTCTTGTTCTGTCATTCAATGGCACATCCTCCGGCAACTGCTGTAACTCTTGGAGTATGAAATTAGCATATTCTTGCCCATTTAAGCGGACATTATAGGCCAATATATAGATTTGTCTCCAACCATTCCGCATCAAACATTAACAGTCATATGTTCACTAACCGCTGGATCGGGATAACTTGACACCATCATAAACTAGAGCGCAAGTACTTCACTTTTTGGATATCTTTCTTCGTTGTAAAGAGTTATTTCAAAAGTGGCTCGTTTAAATGGGACACCCTGTATATCGTTGAGTCCGACGTCCCCTGAGTCCAAAAAAGTGATTTTTAAAAATTTGTGTGTATGTAATTCAAGAAGCAAAAATCGCCAAAATTTAAACTTCATATTTTAGTGTGAGTGCTAGCATGGAACCTGGCAATGTGGTTTTGAAGAACACCAATTGGTTCAACCGGAAGTAACACTAGTGAATGGATTTTCCAGTTTTTTGAAATTTTCTTAAACACCGACAGTTTTAAGACACCGACACTAATAATAATCACTAATGTGATGAAAATTTGCTATTTCAAGAAATAGTAGTAAAGGGAAGGAAGTCGTGTGTTTTACACCAGATTTTCTTTAATTGTAAACTATGAGCAGTTGCTGGAAGAGTAAACTCGTGTTAATTAGCTTTGTGCATTTATTTTTGAATAATTTATTCAGTTACAAAGTTGGTGATGACACAATTTATATTGTAAGTGTATCTTTATATAATAATCAAGTTAAAAGAACTAAAAAATAGTAAGAATTAAGCAATAATAATGAAATTTCAAAATACTAAAGTTCTTTCTATAAAATTATTTTTTTTCTAAAAAAATCAAACGAGATAATTTTTTTAAATTTTTATTTAGATAAAAAAGAATAGTAATTAAAAAAAATATAATAACTGAAGCGGAACTTTCATTACACAAGATAGTATAGTACTTTTTTAATTTATAATAGGTATCAGTATTAAATTACAAATAAGATAAATGGCGGTGTCACTCAGGTAGTTGTAGAGTGCAACAGCCATCAGATATAGAACTATAATTTCTATATATATCTTAATGTATGAAATATTATATTTCATTTATACATATATAGAGTGACAGATCGACTCACCAAAACATCCTGCCTTGGAGGTTATAAGTTTTTTTTAATCCTCCAAAAAAACCCTACACAGTTTCGGTTCATTAAATTTTAATCGATTTAATTAATTGGTCAGCTAGGAATGATTATAATTTCTTAATTAAGGAGAAAGTTTAAATCTTCAAATAGGCCAATCATATATTTACTCCTTTAAAAACAAAAAATAAATCCTGGGAATTTTATTTTATCAGTGGTTCCTTAAAATTATAAATCAAATTTATAACTGGTTTATAACATTTCACAGTAAAGTTTCTTTCCGCTGAGAAATTTGACAGAGATAAAGGAAATGTCAGTCAATATTAAGTTTGTGAAAAGTAATTGATAAAAGTACAAAATCGTAGTTTTCTCAGGTTGTGGTCTCATAAACTTTGTCATCCCAGCCAACCCTATGTATCGAAGTAGGTATTGCACGTCCATACCTCCCTGCAGACAAAGAGAAGGACATTGTTGCTGCATACTGCCTAGGTGTCTAGCCCTGTTGACTTTCAAGATAGCCACCATTCTGGTCGACTCAACAGGGGTGGTAATGATTCTTCTAGAAGGTTGGACCATTGTTTACCTTCTGCTTGATTTAAATGCCGCAATCACAGTAGCTTTGAGGTGGGACTTAAAATGCGTTTAACTTTAAAGGTGAGGGACAATGGTGAATGTGGTTTAAACTCAGTGGTCCTTATGGTCCAACTCATTAGCCTTTATGTTGCCGTACGTTGACCTAGCAAAAATATAAGGTTATTATTAATAATAACCAACTTACCAAGTTAATCGTACCATAATAGTATGTTGTGGTGGTTGGTTCCGCAGAGCTGCAAAGCATCAGTACACTAAATGAGTTTATACACACTGTCTGACAAAGCATCCTGAAGATGGACGAACGCCCGAAACCGGTCGATGACCACAAAATGAAGCAGGCTGCCACGGAAAATGTCTCTGATGCATATGTATCCTTGGATATGCTTAATTACTAAGGAAAATACTTTTTTAAGCATTTATTTATTTATTACTGTTTACATGAGTGATTATAATTATAATCTTATAATATCGTAAAACTATCCTAACAATTTCTAGGCTTTCTGTTTTCCACATTTGTCACTTATGCCCTTCCCTTAACCAAGATTTAGCATACGAAAATGCATCAAAATCATCTACAGATTTTCCGATTAAATTTATTACAAAAGTATTTGTTGATCGTTGATGAATTATGTTATGAAGAAATTTGATGAGGATCGGTCAAGAAAGAAATATTCATTCTATCTTGACCGATCCTCACCAAAATTTCTTCATAACATAATTCATCAACCGTCAACAAATACTTTTATAATAGGAAGCTGAGTGAGCATTTTTCTGTCTTAAATACATTGCAATGGGATTCTTACTAGAGAATTTGGATCAGATGCATCTTTGTTTCTTAAGAAATGGGCCATGGCCAATCAAAAATTAACAGTTACACTGAACCAAAGAATTTTTCTTTTAAAATGCAGGCAAAGACCAATTTTCCAAGTCATATTGACAGGTAGATGATTTAAGACAAGAAACTAGTAACTTTCAATTTTCTTTTTTCATGTTTCTGTGATGTTGTTACATGTAATGTAACATGTAATATATGTTTAAAAATTATTTCTCCACATCTTCACGACTATCTATATATTAAGGTCTTGATAAAGACAGGAAATTCTGTCGAAACGTTGGCATAACTGAATGTTTCTTTCTTGACCGAACCTCACCAAATTTCTTCATTAAATTTATTGTCATTAATTGACTTTGCTGTCTCTATTTACTAAAAATGATAAAGACAGGAAACTATGTCTAACCGTTGGCATAATTGAATGTTTCTTTCTTGACCGAACCTCACCAAATTTCTTCATTAAATTTATTGTCATTAATTGACTTGCTGTCTCTATTTACTAAAAATTTCTTTTGAATATTTTTACTACTGAATCCTCTTTCAGATACAGTGGAATTAGTTATAAATAAAACTAGAAATTAATTAAATATATTTTATTAAAAATATATCATTATAATTTTAAACAACTATAACAACTAGTGCGGAAAATCTATAATATTTTAACGTCCGTGACATCTTATGTCAATTTCCGGCAGAGTGGATGTCCCAACAGTTCCGTGTTTAGAAACGATCCTAAATTACGATCTTGTTATTGAGAAGGTAAAGATTTTATTTGTATGATATTTATACTTCACATCATCAAAAAAAAAATATATATTTATAATGGATACAAAAATCGTAGTACGCTCAAGCTTGATAAGTGGAAGGGAATAAGCAAACTTGGAGAATATTTTCTACTCCAGGTAGGTAACTTTTAGTTAAAGAATTAAGGTTAAAAAAACATAATTTTATATAATACTTTTCTGATTTTTAATTTTTTTGTAAACAATAAAAGGTTAAAAACAGAGAATTAAATTTTGAAACAATTTTATTTCAATATTTTATATTTAGTAATATAGGTGTTTGAGGTTCGTTACGACCGCTGTATTTGATACTGTAAAAAGGAAATTGTGGTTCGGTCAAACATTACTAGGTATCTAGTATTTTATCCATCGTAACATGCATATTTATTTTGTTCCTGACTGGTTACGGATTTCCATCCATCGTCAGAGCTCGTGTAGAGGGTTACTTCAACGTAAACAAACCAAACGCAAACAAGTGTGAATGTAACAGAAACATTACGTTGAAGTGAATTCTCTACATGAACTTGGTGAATTTGCTCTGACGATGGATGAATATCCGAAAACGCTTAGGAATCAAATGAATATGCATGTTATGACGGATAAAATACCAAATGTTATCCAGCACTGCGGACCCATCCACATATTCAACATTACTAGGTATATTTACATCTGTTAGATTAATGAACCAAATGAAAAGATTTATAAAAGAATGAAAGTTTACGAAAAGATTATTAAAATAATGAAGACATTACTCCAATTCCACCAATTACCAACAGTCAGCTTTTAATAAACTTTTCAAAAACATTAAAAAAAAAAAAATGCAAAAAGTTAGTAACTTACACAAGAAAGGAAGGTCAAATTTTGACTTAACCTTTAATGAATCTTGGTTTATTAACCTAACAGATGTAAATATACCTAGTAATGTTCAATTATGCTTAAGATTAGGCCCTATATTTGCTATACCATACAATAAAAATAATATCACAATAGTGAATATTATATGTGATTTAGAATACGATATTGAGAAAATAGACACAAATGAACATTAGTGTGTACTCCACATTATATGTAATGTAACATGCGCTGCGGATCCATCAATTACGCAAGCGAAGAAAATGTTCGTGCCTTCCTCCAAAGAACCACAATTTTATTTAACTTCTCCTTGCAACATTTATTATGCAATTGAGAACAAATGACAAAACGCTGATTAGGTTTTTATATTAATGGGGTAAATTATCAAATCAATTTAGATGAGAAATGTTCAGTTTGTAATGGTCATCAAATAGAAACCCTATCCCCCCACACCTTTCTTAATGCTCAGCATATATTAATTATAATGATCACTACCTTTTTTCCACCTTTATACCCTGTTATTTTAAGTACTGAAGAAAAAATATTAATAATATATTAATTATGGACAACGAAACGAAAATTAAAAATGTTTATTAATATATCTGTTCTTATTTGAAACAAAAATCAGATATTTAAATTATGTATATAAGGTATAACCTAGTTTTAATTTAAATTTAAATTTTCTTGTCTAACATTGATTTTATATATTTTTTTTTTTTAGTTAATTTCACAGCTTATTAGTTTACATTTTCTTCGCTTGCGTAATTACTCCAAAAATAAGCCTCAAGACTTAATGAAGCTAAAAGAGTTTATAATTTACTTTTTATTTTCATTTTACATTATTATCCATTTGTTTGTTTGTTTTTAATTTTGTGTATTTAATTATTATACATGCTTATTTATATTTTATATGCACATCTTATTAGAATAATGTGGTTATTATAATTTTTTATTATCATGTTAGCCGAACTCACAAGTTATATTTTCATAAATGTAGTATTTTAATTTTAATTAATACAAGTATTGTTATTTCAATTTTCAAGAAACAATTTGAAAACATTCAATTAGAAGATGTTAATGGAAAAAAAAAATTTAACAAAAAAGAAAATACTAAAAAATGATGTTTTAGTTTACAGTGCCAGGTAGAGAGTTTAGTTATATTGATGAACATGTGTGTTGCTATAAGGTTAACCCTATAATTCAAACCATAGCTCACACTTATTCACCAACAATTTTTTAAACGAATGGTAGAACTAGAAACATAAAAACATACTTAAATCGAGCCGATTGAAAGAAATAACTAGTAGTGAAGAAGAAGAAAGAGATACTTAAAGAAGAATATACTGCAAGGAAAGTAATAATTACTGGTGAAGGATTTACAGTATTCCATGTTCCTCTACTACTGTAATTAGTGTTGTTTTTCTGTATAATAACGCGCCTTCTATCTGGGATAATATATGTATATATAATGTATATCTTCTTCCATACAAAGAAAAAAAAAAAGCCTTTAAGCACGAAGTGAGGTTTCCAGAGACTACATTTTCGTTCAGCAAGGTTCCTCTTTTTTTATGTTGGGTTTCTACAATTATTTATTCATTATAAATGGAACAATTCTCGCATTATATGCATATATAATGTTCCTGCAGATCAGGACGTAAGAGGACAACTCCATGCAACTTTAACGCCATAGTAATAAAATTTGATGTGAAAGTCTCAGAAGACTTTCTATTACACTTCTGAATACAGTTACAAGTTAAGAACAAATTTTATTTAAATTTCAGATTGTGCTCATTTGTCCCTAACATTAAATAAAAAGGTCAACTTACCTACCCCGTCAGGTAGAGAATGATTACATAGTAAAGACCGCCAATAAAATTGAACAAACACATTTGAATTTTGACAAATCAGATTCCCTTCAGAAACTACCAAAAAAAAACAGTTTTTTCAGAAAAATGTTAAAAATAAAAGTGATACTATTCCGAATTAAAAAACAAAACGTTGTAATCGTTTTTTCATAAAATTTCAAAACGAAAAAACCGATTCTGTAAAATCGCTCTTCCTGTTAATAGATTTTCTTGAAATTTATAATTCTAACAACGTTTCTATTGTGTATTATTATTATATAAGTGTTAGAATCATACATTGTACTGAAGTGTTACTTTAGAGACGAAATTTTTCTAGAAAAATGTTTCAACTAAAAATTGTAGCTCTTAATGTGTGTAAACTAATGTAGAATGTTTAGAGAAAATCACTGAAAGTCGCGTAGAAATGAAGTGAAGAAGAAAATATGAAGAAGAAGAAAAAAAAAAAACATTCAGTAAAGTGATACTTCCGGTTGAGGAATTTTTATAGACAACTTACTGTCGGGTCTGAGCAAAAGATAGCCAGAAAATGCCTCAGCGGGGTACAAAGGCTTGCGTGCTTACTTATTACGGGGGCTTTTAAAAGCGCTCCGATTGCTGCCGTTAGAGGTGCTGCTGGGGCTGACTCCGATGCACCTTTTGGTGCAAGCGCAGGCAAAGGCCAATGCACACAGATGGCGCAACAATGGTCTTTGGAGGAAGAGCGGTTCCTTAGCCAAACATTTGGACAATCCGGGCCCAAAGGTGTTAAGCATGGCCCAGGATAACACTTGTCCAACATATAACTTCGAGGTTCCATTTCGGGTGTTTCTAGGGAAAAATGGTCCAAGAGGTGGGAAAAACGCTACTGGAGAGGACCTCTGTTATTCACAGATGGTTCTAAGATGGACTGCGGAACTGAAGTAGGAGTTTGAGAGGCCGCTGGGCAGATACTCCACAATATTCCTGGCAGAGATGTTTGCCATTTAGTTCTGTGCCGAGGATAACCTGAGTAGAGCCCTAAGGGGCAAAGTCATACGCATTTGCTCGGGCAGTCAGGCTGCACTGAAAGCCCTCGAGGCTTACAGAACCACCTCATCCCTAGTTAAGGAATGTCGAGAGGCATTGTCGAGACTCTCCAGGCACAACAAGATACAGCTGATATGGGTGCCTGGACATGCAAGGATTGAGGGTAATGAGAAGCTGATCAACTGGCCAGGAATTGGACAAATACTCCGTTCAATGGTCCAGAACCTGTCCTGGGGATAACCGGCGGAGCGATTCATGCAGCGTTCAGAGAGATTGGCTTCGCAGTAAGCATGATGAGCTCTGGAGGGGGACCCCAGGAGCCACACACAGTTAAGGATGATGCCAGGATTATGTAAAAGATGGACCAATATGACCCTTAGCCTGAATAGGAACCAGATCTCTCTGGTGACGGGGCTAAGAAGCGCGGAACCCTTGTGCAGATTATGTCAGGAGGAGGAGGAAACGGCCCCCCACCTACTTACTCATTGATTGCGTTGCAATAACTAGATTACGCTACGAAACCTTTGGTACGTTGTGGCCTGAGGAGACAGTAGCGCAAAATGATCTGGTGATGAAAGCGCTGAAACTCTTTAGGAGGGGACGGTTCACCGACTAGAAACTACCGTGTATGACACAATAAGTCTTCTCTTGGCTGCAGTGCCGGCGTATAGCCCACCCGCGAATAATAATAATAATAATACTGTCGGGTCCCATGGTGAAACCTAAACGGAATATCAAGTATGAACTTTCTGTGATTTTTCCGTTTTTGAGCCATTTCGAATACACACACAGACCATTTTCTAAACACCACTTTTTGGGACTCATGGAACCTCAAAACGTATATTTCCGGGTGAAAACTCGATGTCGAAAATTTTGACACGGTTACAATATTTCCTTTTACTAGGATTAAGAGAAGGTAAAAATAGTAATTATTATTCCAAATCAGACATAGTTATAAGTAAAAGATGTAAAGAAGTCTGTGAATGCCCACAATTTAAATATATTGTAAAAAGGGAAGGTTTGAGAAAATTTCGAAAAGTATTCAAGATCAGTATTTTATTTTTTTTAAATTTTACCTTTTTTACTGTTGCAAGTGTACGATTTTATTACTTCATCAGAAATACATGTTTGAGATCGAAAATTTTTAGTACAAAACATGTAATTAACATTTATCTGGTATTTTATGAAGAAAATTGCTTTTCCAAGATTACCGGGCAAGATGAGTTAACAACTCACCTCAGTGTCACTTTGTACCTACCGAAAAAACTATTGGAATTAAAATGTTATAGGTTTCCATGTGTGCAGAACTTTTTTTTAAAGCATGGCAGTATTTCAAATCTGAAGTCATTTACCAGAAGTGCGACATTTCAGAATTATTCTAAACTTGGGATCAGTAACTGCACAGATAAAGCCTATCATCACTTTTATGTGAAACTTAAAATCCGAAAAAAATCTGGTGTGAAACACTCACACAACTTTCTCTTACTCCACTTATCAAAATTATAATTGACAAATTTTATAGTTTGTGTATCAAATTAATTCAAATACGACGAAAACTGAAAAAACCGTTCAGTAAAAGCCCACTTCCGGGTAACTAATTTTCTTGAAACTCTGAATTTTGGCCATCCATTTATTTCTAATTAATTTTGTTTGGATGACAGAATTGTATAATCAACTATGATCGCACTTAAGAGAAAACATAACCCACCCCTCCCCTAAAAGTGCCATTAAATGAATTTTCCTAGAGATATGGTTTAAATAAAAGTTGTAGCTCTTTGTATGAGTATTAATAAATCATGTTTAAAGAAAATCGTCGCAGCCATTTTTGAGAAAATCGACGAAAAATTGAAAAAATCATTTAGTAAAAGTGGTAAAGTAAACGCACTTCCGGTTATCCGATTTTTGTCAAACTCGGAATTTCTACAACATATTTAATTCTAATTAACATTATTTAGATGTTAGAATTTTTTAATAAACTGAAATAGCACTTCAGATGAAAACCTAACCCCACCTCTTCCCCATAAGTGCCCTTAAACAAATTTTTCCAGAGAAATGTTTCAAATAAAAGTTGTAGCTCTTTGTATGTGTAGTTGATATAGCAAGCTTGAAGAAAATCGTTGGAGGCATTTTTGAGAAAATTGCAAAAACGTAAAAAAACCACTAAGTAAAGTGGTACTTCCGGTTGAGGAATTTTGACAGGTGACCCACTGTCAGATGCCATGATTATACCTAGACGGAATATCAAGTTTCAACTTTCTACGGTTTTTCGTTTTTGAGCTATGCTATGTATTCACAGACATATACAGACGTACAGTCACACAGACACACACACACACACAGACCATTTGCTAAAAACCACTTTTTTGGACTCAGGGGACCTCAAAACGGATATTTCCGGTGAAAACTCGATATCAAAAATTTGACACGATTACAATACTTCCTCTTTCTAGGGGTAAGAGAAAGTAAAAAATAAGGTTAAGTAGTTCTGAGGAATTTTATGACATTAAATTCTAAATATTATTATGAGGTTTATTCAATGCTATATAGGCGTACTCTTCTGGAATGCATTAGAATGACTTTTTTTTTAAATTCTGCCTGGTAGTAGGTATTTGTTCCCCTAATCAATTGTATTAACAACCATAAGGAGGAAATAGTGTGAGTGTTTCATATCAGATTTTGTTTTTTTATGTATTTTCCTCAGAGTCGTTTTTTTGCCATCATAATACTTAATTAATTATTATCAAAATATAATTAATAGCTATATATAAAGCAACTATTATCTAGCGAAATAGATGATTATAAATTAACGACATTGCATTACATATTTATTAAATTTAATTAATCAACATTGTAATAAAATAGGGGGAACACGATATATATATGGATACAAAATGAACTTAATATAATAGAAAACTAAATACTAAATGTAATGAATGCTACTAGGAAGAATGTAGAATGAAATATGTATATAATGTAGAAATTATACGATCACATAACGAACTAAATCGGCTATAGTTGGCATGTATCCCGACAATAACACGTCATTAGTGAACTCTATTTACCGGTAAATACGGTATGGCGAACATCATTTCGAAAGGTACCGTCAAATAATAATTATTATCCGCATATTTATATATATATATCATTTATGTCTCATTAATTTTAATAATTTATATATTACATTTAAGTATTACATTTTACATATTAGGTATAGTATAATTAGCAAGTCTTTTATTTCTATAGCTTTTCTAAAAAAAAAAAAAATCGAAATATGTTCTTCGGATAATGTACAATAATGCTGATAATACCAAACATTTTGCAGATATCTTCTACGATTATAAAAAGATTTGTTTATTGATGTTATAGAATGCTATATAATTTATTTTTTTATAAAAAACGATATTTATGACTAGTGATCTATACACATCTGAAAACTCGTATTGCCAAGAAACTAGAATGTCTGAAAAATCTATTTAGCAAATGGTTTGTATTTGTATTTTTTCTTAAAAAAAATATATATATATATATAAATGTCAATATATATATATATATATACTAGAGAAAATGTCATTAAATGTTTATTTACTCGTCAAAGGCCGGGCGCATCCGAGCAAGCAACTACATTCATTTATCAACTACATTTATATAAACGGATATTTGTATAAACGCTTTACTATACTCATGCTAAATATTACATTTAACTTTCTCTTCAGGCTACTCGAATTTTCGACGTTGAGTTTTCTTTAATTCACCACCACCGCTTCTGATACGAAAGTTTTGATCAAAATTCAATTTTACTACCTACATGTTTTTTTTTTTTTTTTAATCAGTTTTTCGCGCCTTCCTCACAAATATGTTAAAACGATTTTCTTTAAACTTTGTATACTTTCTAAACACAAATTACCTAACACTTTTTATTTGTCATATTTTTCTGGGAAAATGGTTTTTGTTTGGGGGGGGGGTTGGTTGTGGAAGGCAGTTACGTTAAACTTTTCTCTAAAGTACAACTTCAATACACTGTTTACTTCTAACACCTATTCTATATTAAGATGAGACAGAGGGAGAGCGCTGTCACACAAGCCATACTCAGGTTTACATAATGTATACAACTATTTCCAATTTGTTGGCAAGCATCTAAACTGTTCAAAAGGATCGCATAAAATTTCAAAATGTTTTCTTTCATGATAATACATTTGTTTTTCTTTTGTTCTTTTATGGATTCATTTCAAAATAAACTCTGACCCAATGGAGAACAAGATAAAACAAAACAAAAAAATTATGTTTTTATAATGAATAATCCGTTCATACCTTGTAAACACAAATCATCCCACAGTACGTCATTTCATTGCCTCTGAGTAATTACTCTTTTTCACAAAGTTTTCTTTAGTGTTTTTGTTATCAGTTTTTTTTTTTTTTCAAGGATGTTTTAATTTTTTTTAAACATTAAATGTCTCGTGAAGGAAATTATTCTAAAGAAATAGCAGTTCGTGGGGTAACATTGCATTAAGAAGAATGGGTTCAGCAGTCAATTATTGCTCAGAGACTAGGAATGAACCAATCCACTGATTCAAGAATGTTAAAGCGCTATAGGGAGACTGGGAGATACTCCCGAAGACCTCAGAAGTACAACTCAGACAGATGAGAGATTTATTCATCTGAATGTGTTTAGGATCAGGTTCGTCACTTGCAATCAATTACATCACTTGATCGCTGATGTCCGTAATATCCGTATTTCAAGTAGGACAGTCAGAAAAAGGTTAAATGAAGAAACTTGGCTTCCGGGATATCCCGTTACTGGTCCTCTTCTCACCAGAGTACATACAGTCACCAGACTGCAATATTCCCGAGAACATGTCAATTGGACAACAGAGGATTGGAGACGTGTTTTATTCACAGATGAGTCGAGATTCATCCAACATTCTCCAGATGGAAGGATGAGAGGTTGGAGGCGTCAAGGTGAGAGATATGCAGCGGCTAATATTTCTCCAAGAGTGGCTTTTGGTGGAGGCGGTGTTATGGTTTGGGAAGGCATACGTTTTGACGAACGTCAAAACTTACATATCGTGGAAAATGGGACGCTAAATGCCCGGAAGTACTTCGAAGAGGTTCTTCAGCGATATGTTGTGCCAATTTCTGAAAGAGTTGGTGATGATTTTCTATTAATGCAGGACCATGCCAGATGTCACACTGCTCGAGTTGTCCTTGAGTACCTACAGGATGTTGGGATTCGACGTTTGGTTTCTCCACCGAGAAGTCCAGACCTAAACCCAATAGAACACCTTTGGGACACGATTGGAATACTTAGTCAGATTGCCCCTAGCACTCTTAGGGAGCTACGTACAGCAGTTATTGAAGAATGGAATGAGATTTCTCAAGAGGTTATCAAAAATCTAATCTCTTCAATGCCAAGCAGGCTTGCAGTAGTTATCAGAGCAAGATGGGGTATCACTAAATACTGTTTAAAAAAAATTGAACATGTGATAATAAATAAAAACCATTTTAATTTTGAATTTTACAGATTTTCTTTTTGAGTTTTATTTTTTATTTTGTGTAATAAAATTAGGTTTTTCTTAAATTTTTGGTAGTTGTTCTTTTTTTTCCTTTCGATTAGAGTTCAACAACATGAATCCATAAAAAAAAAAAATACGAAAATACCTTTCAACTTCAAATTATAATATTTTGAAATTTTATTCAATTCTTTTGTCCAGCAGTTTATTTAAATATTTGTAAACTTAGCAATGTTAAAAAAAATTTGTGAACTTAATTGTAATTATTGGGGTAAGAGGGTTCACAGTGTATGAATAAAATGTTTTTAGCGATTGGCATGGTATATATATATATAAAATATATGTGTGTGTATGTATGAAAAATTGCAATTCTCAACGTTTTGATGTAACGATTAAGTACTGAGACCAAGCCATAGCGAAGTTTCAGTTAAAAAAATCATTGAATCAAAAAACCATCTTTACTGAATGGATTTGAAGTTTTTTTTTTTTTTACGATTTTCTCGTAAATGCCTCAAACTATTTTCATTAAACTTGGTAAAATATATACAATAGGGGATAAAAAGGTGAAAATATTAGCATTCGCCGACGTTATTATCCTATTAGCCTCAAACATTGCAGCATATGATTCTCAGTCTCAGTCGTAAAATATCTGGTGAATACGTGGAACTTAAGATTAAATTTAGAGAAGACAAAAATTATGATTTTTTTGGAGGGAGAAAATCAAAAAAGGAAAAGTGGTTTTACGACAAGCAGGGGAAATTGAGGTTTTGAACCGATTTAAGTATTTAGGTATTATATTTATACCCAAATTATCATGAGAATCATAAAGAGAAGGTGAAAAAGTCAAAGTCCGCTTTAAAGCAGTTGATGGAGAGTAATTTGGTATGGTTCGAGGCGAAGCTGAGAATATTTTATAGTGCTTGTCGGTTGATTATGTGTTATGGTGCCCAAGTATGGGGGGGGGGGAATGACAAGAAGATGTGGACAAATTATATAGATATTTTATTAAAAAATTATTTAGATTGCCAAACAAAACATTCACCGCATAACAGGGAATAGAAAATATTTACAGTTATAAAACAGGGAATAGAAATATTACTTGACCGAAGTGCAATAATTCTTTAACTTTCATAATCTGCATTTAAAATAGTAAATATTTTTTGCAGAGAGAATATTATGAACTTTATCTTTATATGGGAGTGTACACGCTATATAACCATGTGACTCCGCAAGAAAGTCTAAAGGCTGTTTTTCAGCAATTTAGAATTCTATTTTTCAGGACGGTGTTGGCAGATTGATAATATGACAAAAGGAATTATAGCTGCTTCAAGTTTATGTATCAAATGTTATTCAATTGGAAAAGTAATTAATTAAAAATCAAAAGAAGTAAATGAATATATTTTAATTAATAATATCCAGTGTAGTGGACTTGAACGCGAAGGTGCCGGGTTCGAGTCAAGCAGTGTTACACTTAGATTTCCTCGCCAAAGGAGCCTCCATAGCTCATTGTTCGGCGATGGGCAGTGTTGTCTGACACGAGAGGACACTGAACACGCTGAAGGCACTGAGAAGGCTCCGGGCGCTAATGACCTCAGATGTTAAAGCGCCTTAATAAAAAAAAAAAAAAGAATGAAATATAAGTGATATTCTATTGTAGTTCTAATGAAAGGATTCTAGTTAATTTTAACAAAATAAGAACTTTATAAAGAAAAGTATATTCTGTAAGGTATAATATAAAATGGCTAAGTGAAAACAATCGGAATATTGTCAGTTGAGTAATGTAACATGAGTAGTTAGAGCATTGTGACACGTTATATGTTAATGTTAACTGTAACAGTTTGAATGAGAGACACTAACAACTACAATGTTAGTAATAAATAACTACATGTTATTCCATTATCATTTAACATTAAAATCATCTCACGTTAGTTGACACTAAAAAAGTACATAATCTCACATTACAAATTCTATGTCAAAATTCATTTGAATTCAGTAATTAGATAATAAATTCAGTTTACTATAGTTAATACAATTATCAAATACAATTTCCTTAAAACTTGAAATTTCACTTATTTGCCATCAAATAAATATAGAGTGGTGGGAGGTAAATGTACCTTACCCAAGGCAAGTTGTAGTTGCAAGTTCCTTCTGAAGAAAAACATCAAAGGTGTCCGAAACGTCGAATAAATTAACTTTTAGTTAAAATTTTTTATCTTTTCCTCATTTTGTTTATTTCATTAACAATAGCCAGCAAAACTTAACCATTATTTACATAAATCAAATAAATTATAAATTAATTGAAAAAGTAATTTACTTACTATTTGGTGCAGGTTGTGGTGAAGACGCTTTATTTGACTTGTTACGCCGTGACACTGATGTACCACCACTTTCCAGATCTGAAGATGTATCCGAACTGGATCCACCGCCTCTTTCATATCCATACCAACCTAGCATTTCTTTCATCGCGTTCTCAGCATAATCCTAATCAAAACAAGACAAAAAAAAGTTTGTTTTTTATGATAGAATATAATCAGGAGGCTGAAGTAAGGCCCGGAACCAGGCACTCGAAGACAACTGGCTAGTTTCCCAGCATCTTCCATGTGGAAATTAGCAATTGGAAGGTAAGCCCAGTTAAACCTTGACCGGAATTATCGAAATCAAGGGATTATCAGTTCTAGAAATGGGAATGACTCGACAAACTTTGACCTGGGCAAAAATAACAGAATTTATTTTATTTACTTGGTTTTAATAACAGAATTACCCTTCTTAGTGCCAAGACGCTCTGGCAAGGAAAGGCGCAGTAACCGGCTTCATGAGGTGGAACCTTTATGCGGGATAAGCAACTAATCTCTCCATGAAGAGTTCAGAAAGAGTAAGAAGTTAGAGAGCATTACTTTAGCGAACCCGCCTACTTTTCTGGTCGGCTAAGTTAAGACTGAGATGTGCAACAGTTTGAATAAAAATTTCGACTTCATATGCTCACAGCATTTCCTCAAGCAACATTACAAACTTATAGGACCTTGAAGAAGTTTGGTCTAGAACGCAAGGATCAAAGAAAAAGATGCAAAAAGCACCATTTTTATTTTTATAAGGCTTTATTAAGTTTCAGATTTTTAACTACAAATTATCCAAGCAAAGTCTCAATCATATAAGGTACGAATCTTTAAAAAATATAAAAAGTGACAATTATTTGGTATATACTTTTATCTTATGGTGGGTAAAGTGCCCTGCGTCCTTGTTAAGATCCATTGGGGCACATGCTAATTGTGTTGAGAGATGGAGGATATTCCAATATTCCTCCTGTCGGACTGTGTCTTAGTATCATTAGAGAATATTTTGAGACCTGTAATTGGATGAGGAGATATCATCCCTAGAACCTTGGTCCTAGATATTGAAGTTCCTTAGAGAAAGAGACTAGGAAGGGATGCCGTGGATTAAGAAGCTCATCCTATGCCATAGAGGGACCCCAATAGATCTTTACAAGGTCGCAGGACATAAATCCACCCACCATAAATAAAAGTATAGAACAAATAGTTGCCACTTTTTATATTTTTAAAGATTCATACCTTATCTGAACGTTGCTTGGATAATTTATAGTTAAAATATGAAAATTATTAAAGCCTTATAAAAATAAAAAGATACTTTGCACTGCACCAAACTGTAACGCATGTTAAATTGGTGAATCAAAGCAACAACTACAAAAGAGATTTAGACAACATGAACTAGACATAGCTAACAAAAAAAATTGGTAGTACATCCCTCACAAAACATGCACTCACCCTTGCCCACCTCCTTTGATTTCCAAATGCTTCTGTCCTAACCACCCATTCCAACCACCTGAAGCGACTTCTTTCTGAATCCATCCACATTAACCTCAACCCTAACTGTATCAACTACAAAAAAGACAAGGACGTCATTACCTCTTCTTAGAACAACATTTTCCGCTTCCTCAAAAAAAGGCCTCCATCCAACTAAATTACACATACCAACTTTCTACACTTTCCACTCATTTTCTAGTTTATTTATATTCATTTATTTCTCTTATTAATTGAGTTGTTTTTCATTTCTACCATTCTTCACATTTCCCAGCTAGGAAAAAATTTCCCCACTCTGTTTTCTTTGCAAGCACACCTTACTCTACAACCAAACAATAACCTCCTCAAACATTTAACTCTCCATTCTTCCTTAACAGGTATCATCTCTTTCTAATATTTGTTAAATTGTTATAGGTTTTAATTTTATCATACAATTTTCTTGATATCCATATTTTTGTTTTGTAGTTCCTGTGGAAGGACACCAAAGATGTCTGAAACGGCGAATAAACTTTTTTTAAAAATAAAAAGATTCTTCTTTGGCCCCAGTCAACTAATTTTATAGCTTTTTAATTAGTAAAGACCAAACATAAATATTGTTTACATTAATAAAAAGATATCTTTTGCATCTTTTCCTTTGATCCTTGAACTTTTCTGTAAATCCTCTTTTCTTTCTTTCTCTGACTTCTATATAGGGAATTGGCTTATGGTAAGGTGTGGTGGTGTGTGATATATATATATATGTGTGTGTGTGTGTGTTTGCCTGTCTGTCTGTTACTTTGTCAACAAAGTATCTCAGATATGAAAATAGTAACATTACTAAATGGTTTTTCGCGATTTTCTCGAAAACAGCCTCAACGATTTCACAGTGCCACTTGAATATAATTTATGGTTCTGCCATCCATATAATATTAAAAGATCATTAATAGCATAGATAGATTGCAAATTTGAAGAAAATCAGTTATTTGGAAGTGCTACTTTGCAGAGTAGGTTTGTGAGCTTTTTGGGAATTTTATCGAAAAAGGGTTCCAATCATTTTTTTTTTTTAAACTTGGAAAGTTTAATGCACAGAAGTTCTTTTTACTTTATTGTTAAAACTGTTGCTTACACAATAAGTAAATAACACAGATTTGCACAGAGCAAATTCAGTTTACACACTCATAAATATACTGTAAACAGTAAACTGAATTTGCTCTGTGCAAGTCTGTGTTATCACACTGTTTGACAAACGCATGCATCCTGAAAATGGGCGAACGCCTCCGAAATCAGTCGATGACCTTAAAAAGAAGCAGGCTATCACGGAAAATGCCTCTGATGTTTTCCAGCTCTGCGGAACCAAGCATACAACAACTTTGAATTTTTCCACAGTTAAACATAAAATATAATTTTTATTTGAAACACCTGTGTGCAAAAATTTGATTTTGGTGGGGCTGTAGGAGAACTGTGATTTAGGCTTAAATTTAAGTTGGCTGCAAGCTTTGCTAAAGGGTTCAGACCGAAGGCGCTTTCATTCAAACCATATTCAGGTAAATAATTATAATCCACTCCATCTTTATTTATATCTAATGCAAGCCCAACTAAACTTTCAGTGAGCACTGAAGTTTAAAGAAAATTTGTCAAGTCAAAGAGTAAAATTTATTTATATTTATTTTATTCTATTTACATACATACTCTTGTTATAGCCAGAGGCATCATGCAAAGAGGTTGACTCAAAATATACGCAAATTGAAAAAATAGTTTACATTATCTAACTGAAATACTAACTTATTACAATCTAATGGAATATATGTATGTGTAAGTAAATAATTAAATTAAAGATAAAGAGAATGAGATAAAAATAATAAAAATAATAATTATAATAAAATAGATGTAAATTAAATTAACAAATTCCTTAGTTTAACTGCATGTATACAGAATAAGTAGTTATCATTTAATTTATCTAAATCACCTGGCTCGGAAAAGTTAAGTAAATGAATAAATTTTTATCGTTACAGCTGTGAAATGATGATATATATTTGTTTAAGTATTTGTCTCTTAAAGATGCAAATCCCCGGATAGCCAACTATAAAATGTATCAAATCGTCTGAATTATTTAATGAACAAAAACTTGCAGAAATTATCATAAATAAAAGTATACTTCTTTCTATTTATATAGACAATAAATACCTTTGTTTTTGTAAGCTAATCATAGCTGCGCTATCAATCTTAATTTATTGATATGTATATGATGATTGTAACAGCAACCAAAGACAGTAAGAGAAGAGAAACAAACCCAAGCACTCTCTCGGATTGGAATGGGAGAAACTGTACAAATATAGCGATGTACAGTCCATAAAAAGACAGTTCGATACAGTTAAACACAGTTCGATACAGTTCAATATAGTTCACTACAGTTCATCATCTCGCCAGTTACTTCGTGTCATTTTCATACCACTCTACTACCTTAATCATTCGCTATTGTAAAGTCCAGGCAGACTGTGTCTCTTTATTATTATACATAGTTAACCAGTGTTGACTCCGTCTTCTTATTTCATCAACTAGACCCAAATTCTCTCCATCTAACACATGATGCTGTAACAACAACCAAAGAGAGTAAAGAGAAGAGAAACAAACCCAACCATCTTTCGCACTGGAGTGGGGGAAACTGTATAACTAAAGCGACGGACAGTCCATGGGAGGACAGTTCAAGACAGTTCACTATAGTTCATCATCTCGCCAATCACTTCGTGTCATTTTCATACCACTCTACCTTAACCATTCACTATTTGTAAAGTCCAGGCAGACTGTCTCTTTATTATTATTGTACATAGTTAACCGTTTAACCAAGTCTTCTTAATTCATCAACCAGACCTAAATTCTCTCCACCTAACACATCCATTATAATAATTAAGATAGATTTCTCTTATATTAAAATTACAAAGATTTCTATAAATTACAATATATATCGGCTGTTCAATACAGAGTTAATATCTTTACTAAAAAGGTGATTTTTTTTAAATGATTCCAGCAGGCTATTATAATTATCCCCAGACCATCTTTGGACATTGGGCATGCCAGAGTAAATCAGAGTCGATGGATGTAGTTTCTGAGAGCTAAAACCCAATTAAATGGCATTGTACAATGCTGCACTTCTACTAGTCTGGTGTAACAACATATTTTGAGGGGAGCCAGGATTCAGACATTTCTAACAGAGATTGCCACCATCCTAACATTTTTTTTTAAATATTTTGAATTACGTGTGAATTCTACCGGTTTCAAGCCTGACAAAAAAGAGTCGGGTCAAAGAGTAAAATTATTTTGCATGAAGTAAATGTCTTGAGACTGTCACTCCAGATTTTTTATTCGTATTTTAAAATCAGTTTAAAACAATTAATTAAAAAAGAAGTTTAAAATGCTTTATGTTATTTAATCTTATTACTTTCTCTTACTCCTAAAGTGGAAGTGGATTCTATTACGTTCGTGCCAGATTTTCGAAATTGAGTTTTTCACCGGATGTCCATGTTCTGAGGCCCTTCACAGGTATGAAACCAAAATTTTTTTAGCGAATGGTCTGCATGTGTGTGTGTATGTTTTAATAGAATATTTTATAAAAATGTAAAATCGCAGTACTTTCAAACTTGGTGATGTAATTGTACTGAATGTTTTTTTCAGTTTTTCATGATTATCTTGAAAACGGCCGCAACGATTTTCTTTAAATTTGGTGTACTATCTATACACGTAAATACCTATCACTTTTAATTTGAAACGATTTTCGGGAACAATTACCTTTACTGGGCCAGAATATATATACATAATCAATTCTTTACCTGGGCCAAGCTTAGTAGGTACGCACTTATCCCCCTTCCTACCCTGTATTTATGTTAGAACAAATATGTTAGATTTGTCATTTACATGTAATAGTACTTACTAACAGGAGTAAGAGAAAGTGGTCAGAGTGTTTAACATCAGATTGTTTTCTTTTTTTTTAATCCATATTGTAATTTCCAGACTTTTTGAAATAAAAAGAGAAATTAGGATTGTCTTCTGGCTTTTAAATTGTAGGCTTTTCAATGCAACAAACAATTTTTGTAAGTACATTTCACAAACAATCTGCTTTGTTCAAACGTAATAGTTACTACTTTTATGAATTAAACTTATTCTTAACGAAAATCAAAGTAGTAAACAGTTAACCTATACAATAAATTAACTTATTTTTAATTGTATAAATAAAAGATTTTTAAAGAGGACGAATTAACAATGGCAACATTTACGGAATAAGTGATGAATTAGGGGAAATAATAACACATTAATAGTAAATAGGTATATTAATAATGTAATAGTTATAGTAATATTAGTAATAGTTATATGATGAGGACAACGAACTGACGAATGTAAACCAATATATGTAAGCGATATGTAATGAACTAAGTAAAAACAGTAGCACAGTGAATTAGAAGTTGAATATGGTATTCCATATAACTAACATTCAATGGTTAAAAAACTAAGTCAGACTTAACAGATAGCAGTGGGTGAGCGTACAGTGTACGCTTGCAGTATATGCTTTTTAAACAAAACTGTTTTGTAAACATGAGAAGTTGTAATACGATCAGGGTTAGCTATATATATATATATATGTGTGTGTGTGTGTGTGTGTGTGAGTGTGCATAAAGGTCAGCATTCTTTACTGCCTGTCTGTAAATAAGGGAAGTGTTCGTAGGCGGCAGCAAGCAGACAGTGTAGCCACCATCAGCAACTTGGTAATCCCGCCAACTGGAAGCATTCTTCCATTCATGTTATTGCCTAATACACCAGATTTACTTGGCCAATTTTCTTTCTATCTTAGCGTACAACTAATTTCACTAAAATTTCGTGAATCAATATTAGATATGATTCAGCATCTTCTTGTATTATAAAATCTAGTCAGAACCAGTCACATGGCTTCTTCTTACTGCAATTTACAAGTTATTATTGAAACATTTTCTCCAAAGATACAATTTTACTAAATGTTCCCCCCTCTGAAAAAGCTCAACGTCCCTGTTTCTCTCTAAAGACAATCACTTCCTTGGAAAAGTGTTCCAAATAATAGGCGTTTATGTAGATAGTATACGAAAATCGATTCAAATAAAATCTTTGTAACAGTTTTCGAGAAAATCACAAAAAACTGACAGAAGAAAAATTCAATGAATTCGCATTTCTAGTTGATAGATTTTACACGAAAACTTTATTGTCAGATGCTGTGGTGATACCTAAACTTAATATAGTTTGTGCTTCCCTGGATTTTCCTTTTTTTCGATACTTTGTTCACTCATACGCACGCACACACACACACACCCAGACACTCACTCTGGGTATTAATTCGAAAAAAAAATTCCGTACTGAGGGTAATTCAAGACATATTTATTTCTGGTGAAAACTCGACATCAAAAATTCGAAAGATCGGCAATACTTTCTCTTATCACCAGTAAGAGAAAGTAAAAAATTATTAAACATCACCTGAACGAGTTAAATTTTCGCAGTTGAGTTTCCACCGGAAATATATGTTTTGAGATCCTGTCCATAGAAGAAAAACATGTTTTTAGGTGTAGGTATGTGCGTGTGTGTGCGTGTATGTGTGAGTGAATGAGAGAGAGAGAAAAAAAAAGAAACATAAGTTTATTATGCCCTGGGACCTATATCCCTAAAGAGCAAGAAAAGAAGTTTTACATCTTTTAATAAATACAATAATAATCATAAACATTTTCCGTGTTAGCCTGCTTCATTTTGTGGTCATCGACCAGTTTCGGGCGTTCGCCAATCTTCAGGATGCATTTGTCAGACAATGTGAGAACACCAGACTCCAGTTTACAAATTAAGACTGTGTTTTTCACACTGTCTGACAAACGCATCCTGAAGATGGGCGAACGCCCGAAACCGGTCGATGACGACAAAATGAAGCCAGGCTACCACGGAAAATGTCTCTGATGCTTTCCAGCTGTGCGGAACCAACCACCACAACAATAATAATCACTCTTAGATTTGTGAGAACAAAATAAAATAAATTTCCACTAGTTATTTACATTAATATTACAAAAAAAAAAAAAAAACTATTTACAATAACTATATACAGGTTTAAAATTAAAATTACTACTAATAATGAAGATAATAGAAATAATAATAATAATAATTTGTAAAAACTTAACAATTTCCTTTAAACTTTACAAATAAATGATTATAAAAATAAAATTTAAAACTAAAAAGTGTTTTCTTACTTGTCGTGTCAGTAGGTAAGTCGTTCCATAGTCTCTACTAGCAATAACGTTAAAAGAATTATGATAAGTAGCAGTCCTGTAAGGTTGTATGTAAACTCTAGAGTCAACAGTCCTTGTAGTTCGTAAATCCAGAGCAGCTTTTACTGTAAACATATCCGCCAGATATTTTGGTGTTTGTAATTTGAACAATTGATACATAACATTGCCAGTAAAGTACCTTCTGCGGTACTCAACATTAAGCCAGTTTAAACTATGGTAATGTGTAGTTATATAGTCATCGTTTCTAATATTTAATATAAACTGGATGCAGGAGTTTAAGTAATCTTTGTAATTTTAAATTCAGTTCAGAGGTTAGATCAGCATAAACTAAGCAACAATCATCTAAATAACGAAATATTAGTGTGCTAATGAGTTGTTTACGGAGAGGTATAGGTAGCTTGCTTTTATATAGAGGTTCAACTGATACAAGGATTTATGAACACTTTTGCAAATATTGCTAACATGACTATTCCAAGACGAAATTAATTTAATATCCAATCCACCTAAATAACTATTACTTCCAATAATCATTGCATTAGTTTTAGAAATATTAAATGAAATAAAATTAGACTTTATCCAATTAAGGATAGAATTTACATCAGACTTATCACTGCCAATACCAGATAACAATTCAGAGGGCAAACAGTGTAAATATATTTCTAAATCGTCCGCATAAAGCATATGTTACAATGTTTTATTACACTAGGAAGATCATTAATGTATAAACAGAATAAAAGAGGTCCCAAAACAGAATCCTGTAGTACTCAAAAATTAATTGATTCCCAAGAAGATCTTTCCTCATTGCTACCAATCACTAACTGCCTTCGACTGCAACGATATGAATGAAACCATGACAAAACAGAATCCGAGAAATTTAATAATTTTAGTTTATGAATAAAAGTGAATGACAGATCGATTCAAAGGCCTTTGAGAAATCAAAAAGTACTAGAATAGTCACCATTCTTTTGTAAATAGCCAAACGATTATCATCTGTTATTTTCAACAGAACAGTTTGTGTACTGTGACCTTCCCGATAGCCAGATTGGATTATGGATCTAATAAATTATTAGGTTTTAAATATTCTTTTATTTGATAACAAACAATCCTCTCCAAAGGTTTGGAAACAGCAGGAAGTAAGGATTTAGGCGTCAAGTCATTCAAAGAGAAAAGGAAGTTCAGTTTTGGGAAGAGAACGAATAAGTGATTGTTTCCAAATTGATGGATATACTGAACATATTAAAGAAAAGTTATAAATTTCTAATAATGGAGATATAATAACAGGCATTGATTTCTTTACCAAGTTTATTGGAATTTCATCTATACCTTTAGCATTAGTTTTACTATGAATGATATTAGCCAGAAGTACGTCAAGAGTTATGTGTTTTAAGTAGAACTGCTCAAAACCGAACGTTGTAGGATGCAACCGCCGTAAATGACGGTTACAGTGAATTTAAATAAGTGGAAAGAAATAAATAATATTTTATGTGAAATTTATTACCAATATAATACGGCTGTGCTGTATCTAGGGCCAAATCAGAGTTTATATGTAGACTGTGGACTTACACAAACATTACTATGATAAGCTACGTGCGCGCGTCTGTACGTGCTGTGGCTAGAGTCAGTTCGTAGCAGCCGCTTGGCAAAAGAAGAGCTCGCTGTGAGTGCCGTATTTTGAGTTTCCTTTTTGCATCGGCATTGCCAGATTTTTGAGAGCACCCATTGGCTCTCCTCAGTGCTGTCCGACAGACGGGTCGTCTGGTGGAAGAAGGCGTCCCGGATACCACAAGAAGAAGAGGGATTGGGACACGCCGAGGACATATAAAAAAGGAATAAACATCTAGGCCACAGCAAGTATTTTTATAAAACCTTATATTTAAATAATCAAATATCATCAATACAAACAATAGTGGAAATAACTAGAAAAGTTATTTTCCACAACGTATATGAATAGTTTCGTTCTTTTTTTTAGAGGCTGGAAGACTTTTATTCTATTGTAAGAACAGTTTTTTGTTTATTTATTTGTCTCAATTTTAATTTAAATTACTAAGCATAATCTTTAATTTAATTCATTTTTTGTGTGTAATTAGTTCATTAAAAGTGGAGGTATTTTGTTCTAATCACTATCTATTTCCAGGGCCCGGAATAGGGATGTACGTTATTTTTGTAAATTGTAGACTGGAGTTTCCTGGTTGTACGAAGTATTCTTTGAAATAAATACGTATATGTGTATGTAGCTACATTTTACCTTGATGTATTCATTTTTGGCCAGAGATACCAGCACATATGAGTACTAATTACTTATTCAACACTAAGGTTCCCTGTTTTTTATCAATTGGAGGATCAACAGTGGCGCCCAGTTCCCTTTCCTTTTTTTTTATTTATTTGATTTTTCCTATGTAATTGGTTTTCCTATTATCTGAATTTATTTTAACCAAGGTTTATTCATTCATTTATTTATCAGTTCAGTAAAGCCCCCTCAACCCATCCCGTCTCCACTGCAGCTCAGTCGGGACTCTGAGTTGTTCGCTAAATTGTTCTGCCTAGCTAAAGCAAATTTTAGCGTAACAAGGTGCATAAGGTCAATTTGAAGGATCAAAGTCATTAGTATTATTAATAAAGCTGGCGAGGTGCTTATTATTATTAATTTCATCGCAACTGAAAGGTATATTAGTCTGTCTTGAACGAGATTTAATTAGTCCAAGTTTTCTTAATTCTTTCCAAGTTAGCTTGGAATCATTTATGCTGGAAAAATTATTTAAGTAATTAGTACGTTTAGCTTTTTTAATTACATTTTGCATTTGATTTCTTTTTATTTTGTATTTCATATAGAGAACCTGTTACATGTTCTTATAAATGCTCTACGTAATTTATTCATGATCGCGCATTAAACATTTAATGTCATCTGTCAACCATCATGCTGGTGACCGTTTAATGTTAGCAGAACATATAGGGGCATGCTTATTCATTGTTTCTAAAATAAAATTATTGAAAAGTTACACTTTACTACCCAGAGAGAGAGAGAGAGAAAGAGAGCAAAATATCTCGAAAAAGAAAAATTTCAGTGAGCCAAACTTTGTATTCGGTTTTGATACTACCACCGTACCTGACACGAAGGTTTCGGCAAAAGTCTATCAACTGAAATTGCAAATTTACTGAATTTCTTATTCAGTTTTTTCCCAATTTTCTCAAAATCGATTCGAACGATTTTCTGCAGAATTCGTAACCAAAGGATATAATCTGAACCCAAAACTCTAGAATTTTACATGTCCAGGAAAATTGAAAAAAACAACAGGATCTTACAACTATAAGAAAAGGTGCAGACTATGGTGGACATGTCTCATATAATTAATTCTATTGTAATATCAGAAGGTCTCTGTATGCAATTTAGGTTTTAACCTAAAGTCAAAAAATAGATAACTGTATAAAGCGCCATTTTCTTCTGGATTTTTAATTTATTAAATATTATACTTGCCTAGAAACTGCCAACATAATTTGCCAAAAAAATGGTTACATTCCTAGAGAAATTTAACAACAGTTTCTATTGAAAGGATAATCAAATCTATTGTATTGTAAAATATCCGGTTGGAACTATAGAACAATTAGGGCGCCAAAATAAAATGAACTAGCCACAGGTTATAGATTAATATTAAGATGGAATACTGCCAAAAAATAAATAGCAAACAGATAAAACACATTATATTTGGCTTACTCCCACGAGATCAGCACCTTATTGGCCATTATGGTAGAAAATAAAACTACACCATCAATTTGATGGACTCGAAAAAAATATAACTAAATAAAGACACTAAAATAGCAATATGTCTTGTTAGCACATATATAATGTTTAATTCATTAGAAAGTAGTTTGGTTATTTTAAAGAAGGAATTTTTTCATCACAATGCGGGCTTTATTATATATGACATTTAACAATCTTTAGGGCAATACAATAATAACTGTTCTGTTCTCAAATGGAGTTTTTAGTTTGAAAGTTAGTTTCCTGCAGATAGATGACATATAGAAACATCAGCATCTGCATATCCCAGTTTACATTCACTGAAAGTGAATTCCAATATATATTAATTAATATAAATACTTAGGTATTTTAAAACAAAGTTTATGTATTAATGCATATTTTAATTTACTTACTCCTGGTAAGAGGAAATATTCCGATCGTGTGAAATTTTCAAAATTAATTTTCACCCAAATACAGGTTCCCTGAATCCAAAAAAGTGTTTTTCAGAAAATGGTGTGTGTGTGTGTGTGTGTGTGTGTATGCATGTGTAAATGGCATAGTTCAAAAACGAAAAATCGCAGAAAGTATACACTTCATATTCTCTTTAGGTATCACCATAAAAGCCGACACTATGTCATCAGTCAAAATTCCCCAACCGTAAGATAAAACGTTAAGCTATCCCCTCCCCTTGTGTGCTACTGTGCAATGTATGCATCTCTCACCTATATATACCAGGCAGGTCCTTTAAGCTGCTTAAATTTCAAGTTTGCTGAAAAATTGGCAACTTCACTTAGGTTTCTAAGTTTTGGATGGAGTTTTTTTTTTGGAAAACAAAAAGATTTCCTTAAAATTTACATGGCAAATTGCACATAATCTTCAGATAATCCTGTCTTCTTTTTTTTTAGAACAGTAATGTAATGATTGAATATAGGAGGTGCCTAAATTAGTATTGAGATCATATTGAAACTGCCGCACGTACTCATTCAAATTGTGAAGCTGTTTTTTTTTTTAGCGAAATAAATAAACACTTTAAAAATAAAGATTTTAAATAGAAAATAAATGATTCAAGATATCAAATAAATAAATGAATTCAAGATATCAAATCTCATTCGCTAATCTAACCACATTATCACTAAAATACTTTTACATTTACAAACCTTATGGGCGGATGAAAACAATAGGCTATTGTAAAAGAAATGTAATCTTAAAAAATAAACTCACTAAAAATTATGCCTACTTATACGTACATACATACTATCATATACCATAGATTATATCTTCACCTAACTAAATAGATTCTGCGTTGGAAGATTAAAGTTACTCCCTTATCGTTCACTAGAATTACAGTCATGAGTGGTTTGTAATTTTAGTAAAAAGTATAATGTAACTTGATATAACATTTCCATTATTCATGTGACATAAAATATTGTAGAAAATAAAATATCACATATACTTTTAACAGTGAAAATTTGATACTGTTTTTACTAAACAGACTAAATGTAGTAGGAAAAGGGGGGCGCGACGGGAGAGAGAGGAGCAGCAGGAGCTGTTTTTAAGAAAAATAATGTTTAGGTAGAGTAACTGGACACTTCTTAACTGTACTGCCAGGGTGGGGCATGATAATATAAACTAAATATTATGTTTAAGGGAGTTTAGAAAACTTCACAGCTATGGCACTCACAGCGAGAGGACGTTCAGTACGGCCACAGGTATCAGGATGGGAAAGAGAGTTATAATATACAAGCTTCTGTATATTATTTCACAATGTATATTTAGTTAAGTAAGAATAAATAGTGCGCGTTGGTTACCGCTCCCATACATCGCAAGTTTGGATAGAGGTGCTAAAAAGCATGTAAGAAAAGAGGGTATACCAGATATCCGGTTACACTAGACAACATACCAGAGTTTAGAGACTCTGTAATGGACTATCCCTAAGCTACACGATACTATACAGGCAACAACACTTTAAATCAAATACCAACCCTAAAACATATATTCCCTTCCCCCCCTCCGGGCCGATGGTTCATAAAATCCATCCTCCCCCCCATCTTATACTACGACCCAGTTGAACCACCACGACCAGGGAAACAAAAGTGTAAAATGATATGGGAGATAGCCAAATCCTCATCTTCAATTACTCCCAATACCTGGTATATATTTCTCAGCTCAATTAATTCAAAATTAACTTAATTATAAGAGAGAGAAGATATTATATTAAAATTTACGTAAAACCCAGATTGGTATTAGAGATATTAATAAAATATCCTATTTCAGGTAATAAATAACTTAAAAGCATGTTATGGATAAAATTGTAATAATTATTGTATCAGAAATTACCAAAACCTCTAGTATATATTTATAAAGTATTGCAAAATAAAAAATAAAAAAAAGCACTAGTTAAGTAAATAGCAGAAACAAAAAATCAAATAAAGTGCAGAGTTTAGATCAAAGAAAGTGTTTTATTCACATTGAGCATGGAGCCTTTGTTCTTGTATTTCACTTTACAACTTGTTCCTTTAAAGCAATCTTAGCTGTAAACCAATGCCCCTTGACCATGTATATGTGTCTCTTCTGTGTTCCTTCAATCAATAATTAGTTGTTACGAATCTCTAACGAAATCAAACTTAATTGATAATATTACTTGCTAATTAATGGCAATAATCTTGATATAGAAATCATGGATTAACTTTTAAATTATAAAAGAACCAATAATAAACTGACCCAAGGAACGAGAGTGCTGGCAGGCTGGAATAGCACGCGGAGGCCCCTCTGATGTACTATTTTCAGAATATTATACGATATTTTTCTTCTTCCACCCATGGCACTACAAACCGAGGCGGTCCATGGTCAGCTCAATACGTCTAGACTACTGAATCCTGTCATACATTAAGATGGGTACTGATTTCGGTTCTTCTTATAACCGACCTTACGTTACCCAGCCAGCGAGTCTTAAAACGTCATGCTGCTTAACGATCCCAAAAATGCATATATAAAGATTCCACCTTCTGGCATCCAGAATAGATGACCGTACCATTTTCAACTCTGATTTTTAATGAAAGCAGTAATCGAAGAGTCCCTGAAGAGTTCCCTATTTTATGTTCTCCTACAGCTTTGGGTCTCCCTTATCGATCCTAAAATTCCACGGAGTATTTTTCTCAAAAACCTTTTTATTTTTTCACATGCACCCTTATACTGGGTCCAAGTTTTTCTTATCATGAGTCAAGACAGGTCTTATCAGTGTTTTGTACATTCGGTTCTTTATCCCTCGGCTGGCTGCGATATTCCTAATTATTTTTTTTAAATACCAAAATGCGTCCTATTCCCGCTACTATCCTCTTCTTAGCTTCTTCTTCTTCGTCCTTAATATCAAATATAATGGAGCCTAAATGTGGGAAGCTAAAAACTACATCAAACTTGTAATTTCCCAATACATAATTTGCCGGCGGATTATCCAATCGTTTCTTCTGCTATCAAAAACTCGGAGCCCGACGCGATTCGTTTCTCACTCTAACGCTTGAAAAATATCTTTTATAGCAGCCAACGATCTTCCAATGATTAACACATCATCCGTATGTACCAGATATTTTGATAAGGATATACTATTTAAGTCTTCATTAAAGTTCTTCATTTAAAAGTTTCATTAAAATTATAGACATTATTACATAGACTTATTTATATAAACCTTCACAATGAGAAAATTGTTTTTAATAGCGTTCTGAGGGACCTAGAAGAAATTCCTATAAAAAAAAGTGGTTTAATTTATTTATTAAGGTCGTTTAATATTAGCGGCAAAATATTAAGTCAGTGTTGGAAAAAAATTAATCAATTAAACTATCTAAATTGCAGTGAGACAGTTGTGTGAGTGTTTCAAATCAGTTTTTTTTTTAAATATATCATTAAGAGATTAAATTAATAAAAAATCTGTAGTGAAACAGGCACACGACTCTCTCTCGCTCCTCTTAATGCAGTTATAGATAAAGTGAAAAATTTACTTTTCGCACATTTTGTTCATTAACCCAATCATACCTGTACCTGTACATGTATGTACCTGTACATTTAGGATAGTGCCAACCTACCAACCGAGGCAGAAAGAGAAGTGATTATATATTCTGGCCTAGTCGAGCGTACCAAAAACAATGAACCAATTGCAAGTAACATTTGAAATTTAATGCTCAAAATTCCGCACAAAATCAACTTTTTCGGAAAAATATTTGAAATAAAACTGATAGGTTTATATATGGGGCAGTCAGTTTTCAAAGTATAAAAAAAAAAATCTGGTGTGAAACACTCACACAACTTTCTCTTACTCCAGTTTTCAAAATTGTAATTGACAAATTTTTAGAGCTTGTGTACTATCCAAATTTGATGAAATTAGTTATAGAGTTCGTCGAAAACTGAAAAAAAAACTGTTCAGTAAAAGTGCACTTCCGGTTTACTAATTTTCTTGAAACTTGGAATTTTGGTAATCTATTTATTTCTAATTAATTTTTTTTTGGATGGTAGAATTGTATAATCAACTATGATAGCACTTTAGAGAAAAACATAACCCCACCTCTCCACCAGAAGTGCTGTTAAATGAATTTTTCCAGAGAAATGTTTTAAATAAAAGTTGTAGATCTTTGTATGTTTAGTTTATATATGAAGTTTCAAGAAAAACATCGCATCCATTTTTGAGAAAAGGGCAAAAAAGTAAAAAAAAAAATACCAGAAAACTAAAAAATACATTTCAGGAAAAACGCACTTCCGGTTAATCGATTTTTTTTTCCAAACTCGAAATTTCAACATCATATTCAATTCTAATTAACATTATTTAAATGACAGAATTGTCTAATAAACTGAAATAGCATTTTAGATGAAAACCTATCCCCCACCTTTCCCCCATAACTGCCCTTAAATGAATTTTTTCCAAAGAAATGTTTTAAATAAAAGTTGTAGCTCTTTGTATGTGTAGTTGATATACCAAGTTTGAAAAAAAATTGTCGGAGCAATTTTTTGAGAAAAACGCAAAAAAAAACAAACAGTAATAGTACTTCCGGTTGAAGAATTTTGACAGACGACCCACTGTCAGATCCCATAGTGATATCTAAACGGAATATCAAGTTTCGACTTTCTACTGGTTTTTCGTTTTTGAGCTATGCTGTTCACATACACACACACACACAATTTTTTTGGAGTCAGGGGAACCACAAAACGGATATTTCCGGTGAGAACTCGATATCGAAAATTTGACACGATTTCAATACTTCCTCTTACTAGGGAGTAAGAGAAAGTAAAAAGGAAATCATTAAAGTCATTTTTGAAAAAATCCAACAAAACTGAAAAAATTATTCTATAAAATCGCACAGATTTTCTTCAAATTTGGTTGTTAGCTTTGCTTCTAATTTACATGTATATTAGTATTTTATAGATGGCATATTGTGGTACTTTAGAGAAAAAATTAACGCTATTGTTCCCCTTACAGAACTTCCCCCCAAAAAAACAATTTTGTCGGTATCGCTATTTATACGTGTATAGGTAGTTAAAAGAAAATCGAAATGAGCCATTTTTGAGAAAAATGTGAAAAACTGAAGAAAAAACATGCAGTAAAATCGCACTGTTGATTATATGGATTTTGCCTGACACTTCGTGGATGATGCGTTGTTAGTATATAAACGCGTATACAAAGTTTAAGCTCTCTGTGATCTTTTGTTTTTTTAGGTTATTTTGTTCAAACTAATATACACAAAAAACCTCAAACATAAATAAGATCGCAGGGAAACAGAGAATGCAGTGAGATTTTTTTTTCGGACTCAAGGGACTTCAAAAACATGTATTTTTGGTGAAAACTTAATTTAGAAAATTTGACATGGTGAGAATACTTCCTCTTACTAGACAAATAAGACAAAGTAAATATATTTCTCATATTAAATGTAAAAGATATTTTGTTGAACTTGAAGGAAATAAGGAAAGCAATGAGAAAAATATTTTACACACAAAAATAAAGTAGAAGGAAAATTTATTTGAAAAATCTACGTGTTAAGTATAAAAGAGCCCCTCATTCAATATGCAAAGTTGGATATATGGGGCGGGGAGATGTAGTTGTTCAATTAGGCAGGTAATTAATGGAGCATAAAAGCTATGGTGGTATAATATTACATAGAGTAACATCGGCAACACACCGATCCACAAAGGGAATACCGCCGGCCGACACTATCCATACTTGGCATCATCTAACTTCTTTACATGGCACCGGCGCACCGCCTTCGCTCTACTGTTGCTCTCGTGGGAACTTTTTTATCATCACCTCTGTAACCACTGATACATTTACATCTAGTATATATATATATACAAATTAGAAAAAATATATTCACCAAGTTTCACAAAATGTGAAATAACTAATTTATTTCTTTTAAACTTGGAATAAGGCCAACTTAGATAATAACTCACAGTGATTTTTACCAAACAGTAAAAATTAACATACTTAGCCGCTCGGTAATTAAACAAATTGCTATAAAATTAACTTACATCATTACCAATAAACAAAATGTGTAAGCACAAACCTATCTGAACACAAATAATTAATAATGATTTTTACTTGACATCTTTTCCGCATGTTCAACATATAAATACATGTTTGGGATATTCTCCCAGAGTATGTCTGTATGTCTGAACAAACTAACTCTCTGAAAAGAGAAATCGTAAGAAGTTTAACATTGCCCTTCCGTTTAGGTAGCACTACTACATCTTCTTACATGTAGGTTTTGGCCAAATTCTATCAACAGCAGTGGCGGCTACTGGTATTCGCGATTGCGCGACTGAACACCCAGCTATTTGAAAAAAAAAATAAATAGAAAAGAACTAATTTTAATCATATTTTTTTCAATATTTCAATATCAAAAAAATATTTTCATTTTTGTATTAGTTACGTAAGAACAACATTAATTCACAGTAAAAATTGTATATGCTGGCCTGATTATCAAAATAATCAATCAAAAATCAAATAAATTAATTGAATAATTTTGTTGTCAAAATCTGAGAATCAGACATAAAAGAATAGGAACGTATATCAGTGTAGGAGCTCCTTAAACTGTTCGTATAATGAATGAATTGTATGTGTATCAGGTGATTTATAAAAACGTAGGAAGTTGGAGGTTCACAGTTGGGCATCGCGCTGGAGAATTTAATATATATATATATAAAATTTCATTGTGTTAGTATAGAAAAGTGTATGTTTCATTAGCTTTTTTAAAATAAGAGTGGGGGTTACAAGCGCGATGAACATTACTTACGGTCTTACGAACGAACTTACCCGATCTTACCCGGAGTTAAAAAAGTTGTTTTTGGCAAATGGTGTGTGTGTGAACAGCATAGCTCAAAAATAAAAAACGGTAGAAAGTAGAAACTTAATATTCCGTTTAGGTATCACCATGGGATCTGACCCCTACGTTATCTGTCAAAATTCCTCAACCGGAAGTACCACTTTACTAGTTGTTTTTTTTTACTTTTTTGCAATTTTCTCAAAAATGGTTCGGACGATTCTTTTCAAACTTGGTATATCAACTACATATACAAAGAGCTACAACTTTTATTTGAAACATTTCTCTGGAAAAATTCATTTAAGGACAGTTATGGGCGAGGGGTGGGGTTAGGTTTCAGCTAAAATGCTACTTTAATTTTTTTAGACAATTCTATCATCTAAATAATGTTAGTTACAATTAAATATGTTGTTGAAATTCCGAGTTTGATAAAAATCGGATAACCAGAAGTGCGTTTACTTTACCAATTTACTAAATGATTTTTTTACTTTTTCGCGATTTTCTCAAAAATTGCTCCGACGATTTTCTTGAAACTTCTTATATAAATTGAACATACAAAGATGTATAACTTTTATTTATAACATTTGTCTGGTAAAATTCATTTAAGGGCACTTTTAGGGGAGGGGTGGGTTATATTTTTCTCTAAAGTGCTCTCATAGTTGATTATACAATTCTATCATCCAAACAAAATTAATTAGAAATAAATAGATGGCCAAAATTCTGAGTTTCAAGAAAATAGTAAACCGGAAGTGATCAGTTTTTTCAGTTTTCGACGAATTTCATTAAATTTGTCAATTATAAGTTTGAGAACTAGAGTAAGAGAAAGTTGTGTGAGTGTTTCACACCAGATTTTTTGTGATGTGATCTTCCTGTGTTTAAAAAATTTGATGCTGGTATTGGTACTTAAAACATCACTAAGATATATGAAAGAATCGATGCTAACTCATTGACATTTCCTTTGAACCGAAACACTTTATTTAGATAATACAAATTTCCGTTATGTTAACCACTTAATTTTCGAACTCAAACGGTACAACTCTTTTTTTCATAGTTCTTCTCTGGGTGCACTTCTGCTGGGGCAGATTTATTGTTAATTTAACATATTTAATTGTAGGGGAGCGATGTAAGTTTTTACCCGGCTCCTGGCTTACTTCATGATTTCTATCTAGCCAAGCTACTAATGAAATACTTAGGAAATGTATTTAAAAAAAAAAATGTTGAACCCCACATATCCAAGTCAGGAGCCGCCACTGATCAACAGAATCTTTACTAAATGGATCTTTTTTAGGTGTGTGATTTTTTTTATTCTCCTTAGTTGTAAGTGATTTTATCGGTTTCCTCTCACATATTTAGGACTACCACTTTTATTTATAAAAGTTTTCTGGAGCACTTTTTGATATATCAAGGTTAAAGATAATCGTCGGATCCATTTTTGAGAAAAGCGCAAAAAAGTAAAAAAAAAACAACAGAAAACTGAAAAATACATTTCAGGAAAAACGCACTTCCGGTTATCCGATTTTTTTCACTCGGAATTTCAATAACATATTCAATTCTAATTAACATTATTTAGATGACAGAATTGTCTAATAAACTGAAATGGCATCTTAGATGAAAACCTATCCCCCACCCTTCCCCGATAACTGCCCTTAAATGAATTTTAAGGGAAATGTTATGAATTTCCCAGAGAAATGTTTCAAATAAAAGTTGTAGCTTTTTCTATGTGTAGTGGATATACTAAGTTTGAAGAAATCGTCGGAGCCATTTTTTAAGAAAAACGCAAAAAAGTAAAAAAAAAACTATAAAATGGTACTTCTGGTTGAGGAATTTTGACAGATAACATACTGTCAGATCCCATGGTGATACCTAAACGGAATATCAAGTTTCAACTTTCTACGGTTTTTCGTTTTTGAGTTATGCTGTTCACATACATACATATGTATGTGGTTATGGTGTAGTGGTTATGGGCACAAAGTGGGAGATCTCCAGTTCGAGTCCAGCTAAACCAGGTAAAAAAAAGTTATTGGTAAACTTTTTTACACTAACTCTTGATTTGAATTGATGTACAAAAACAAAAAAAAAATGGAAAAGAATGAAGAAATTAAAAATCATTTTTAGAAAATTTTGAGAACTTTTTAAATTGTCTATTACTTGGTATTGCCTCCTAGTACTTGGTATTGCCTACTTGTACTTGGTATTGCCTCCTTGTACTTGGTATTGCCTCCTAGTACTTGGAATTGCCTCCTAGTACTTGGTATTGCCTCCTAATACTTAGTATTGCCTCCTTGTACTTGCTATTGCCTCCTAGTACTTGGTATTGCCTCCTAGACTCGGTATTGCCTCCTTGTACTCGGTATTGCCTCCTAGTACTTGGTATTGCCTCCATATACGTTTTTTACTACTGAGCAAAATATTTTCATGCGGATATTAATGTATTTGACAAAAAAATCGGGGGAAATTATTTACCCGTTTTTTATCCATCTCTGTCCGCTACTGGAAATCATCATTCTCTATAAAACATGAGACCACTGAACATAAATGGAGACCTTTGAACATAAATTTGGAACGCCCGGTACTTAATAAACGAACTGCTAATAAAGCTATTACAGAAAGCAATAATCAGTTTTGAACAATATTGTTTTATCTATATCTCATGAAAGACCCTTAAATGAATTTTTAAAACCTGAAACGATACTAATCCTCAGCACATTAAGGGCTAAGGCTTACTAGACGAAGATTTTTATTGGGGAGTATGCAGTGGTTCGCCATTCAACTTGGTATTACCTCCTAGACTTGGTATTGCCTCCTAGTACTTGGCATTGCCTCCTAGTACTTGTTATTGCCTCCTTAATACATTACTAAAGTACAAAGTACTAAAGTACTAAAGTTACAGCAGTAATAAAGTAAAAATGAGAAAGATTTTTGCTTTTGTTTCGGTGTCTTTGAAATTTTGAATTATATAGTTGCTGTTGCTCGTTTTACTATCTGACCATAATCCCTTATGTAACAGATGGAAGTGAACTGTCTCGAATTTCATAAGTATGTGTTCATTAAAAAGCAGTAAACATATAGAAAAGAACCATTATACTTGAGTTTTTTGTTATATAAAGAAAACCCAATTCTTCAAAATTTTAACAAAAATAAATTTACATTTTTAAAATAAGAATTATATGGTTCCAAGTATTCTGTCTGAATGATGTGAAAATTATAGGAAAATAAATATATAGCCTAAAAGGTAAGACAACCAGAGTGAATGTTCGAGTAGGTGAATTGTGACGTGTGGTTTACCTGATGTAGTCATAGGGAAGGTGTAAACTGTATAATCATCTTCTAGCCGTAGGAGGTGCTACCTTCCTGGTTATTAACTGGTCAGAAATACTGCCAAAGTTTTATATCCTCAAGGAATACTTCTTATTATCTGTTTTAGATAATGCTAGCCATTTACAGAAACTACTAGTTATAGTAGATATTTTTCATAACTTATTATAAAATATTTTTATTATTGCTCTGTCAGACAGTATTTCAATATATCAATAAACTCTCCTCCTATAAAATCTTTATTCTAAGTACATTACTATAGTTGTTCAATATAAGAAAATTACTTTGAACCTTGACTGCCTGACATATTGGATTTGTCTACACGATTAAAAAATTAATACACATATGGCTTTGATATTAGTTTTTTATAAATCAATGCATCAATGCAATTCTGCATATCAATGCATCAGCCAATATTGATAACTTTTCATTCATTTTGGTAGCAGATTCCAGCAAATGAATTGAAACAATAGTATGAATTATATAAAAAAAAGTAAACAAAAATAACTCTGTATTACTGGTTTAAACTCTCATGTAATTTCAGTAAGAAATAAAAAATTCAATTTCATTTTCGCTAAAAAATTAGAACATTTTTAAAAGACTGTAATTGTATTGTTTGTATACAAAAAATTACATTTTATCCTAGTGTAAAAATCAAATGGTACAATGGAATGAACAAGTCCACTGATGAAGAAATTTACCACAGAAATCATTATTCTCACGGTATGGACGAATGGAGTTTCAAGTACTTAGTTCTCTCCAAGAGTCTATACATATGTCTCAACAACTACAAAAGAAGCAACAACTTCCAAGTCAACTGACTTCACTAAGCTCTCTATCAAGAAGCCTTAAGCCGGAGAATACTTTATAGCCAATCTAGTTAAACGACCGTTAAGAACCAGCAACACTTTTACCAATATACTATTTTTATGGCATATTTAAATCTATTTAAGGTTATCTGGAATCATACAAAATTTATAAATGCCACTTCTGATGGAAATTTAAAATTACGATCCTTTCCACATCCTTACAATGAATGTAATTAAAGTATCAAACTTGACAAGTGTAGTAGTTCTAAAAAGTTTAAAGAAAATCAATGGAACGTTTTCCAGCAAAATGTGAAAAGCACTGGACAATCATTCACATTTTGGCCGAATAGAAATTGTAGAATTTTTGTCGGAAATATCTAACCTGAACATCTGCAACTTTTTATCTTAGGCTTTATGTCTATATTAACTCTCACTGGCAAGACAGACTGGTATGTTAATTGAAAATCATTGACCAACATATTATATGTTTTTTTACTCCTGAGCAAAATATTTTCATGAGGATATTAATGTATTTGAGGAAAAAAAAAATCGGGGGAAATTATTTACCCATTTTTTATCCAACTTTGTCCGCTGCTGGAAATAATCATTCTCTAAAAAACATGAGATCATTCAACATGAATGGAGGCCTTTGAACTTAAATTTAGAACGCTAGTAGTAAATAAACGAGCTGCTAATAAAGCTATTACAGAAAGCAATATGCAGTTTTGAACAATTACAGTCTCATGAGACCCTTAAATGATACTTTAAAACATAAAACGATCTAATCCTCAACACATTAAAGGCTAAGGCTTACCAGACGATGATTTTTTATAGGGGAATATGCGAGGTTAGCTTGCCGTGGTTCGCCATTCAAAACAAAAAGTCTTCTTTAGTCGCTTTCAAAAAATATGTTGTGAAATAAACAAATATCATTCTCTAACTGTAAATTCACGTAGTTCTAACTGAACAAAATTTTTGAATAAACTTGAAATTTTTACTAAATACTTATATAATAGGTGGGGGAACCTAAACTGTAACAAGATAGTACTTTTAAGAGAAGCGTGATGATACGTATATTTCATGGAATGAATGAATGAAAAGACTGTTCTATCAGAAGTTGGCCTCATCATTCGCTTTTATACTACAACTTACCAGAGACAGTTGGGACAGTCTGTGGTGCTGAACTGAGAACCAAAATTAGCAAACAATACTTTCTCTTATTGCAGTAAACAAAAAAGTATTACGATCGTGTCAAATTTTCAAAATAGAATGTTCACCGGAAATATATTATGTTTAGTTGTCCCTTGGGTGTCTACGAACAAAATATCTCCAAAGTGAAAAAAAAACGCATGAAGATTACAATACTGGATATGATGGAGGAGAGAAAATGATTTGGTTTGGATTAATAAACTGGATATGGCTGAACACTGTATGATGTAAAAAGTGACACTGACTGCCTGGACTTTACACTAAAATGGTAGAGTATGGTAGAGTAGTAAGGTAGATGACACGTTGTGTCTGGTGAGTGAACTCTCCTCCATATCTATCTCTCGTCGCTGTATTTATGCAGTTTCTCCCACTCTAATCCGAGAGAGTGGTCCTGTCATTTTATTCTCTCTTTCTCTGCTATGGATCCCTCTCTTTGGATGCTATTACAAGATCAAACTTGATTTTGTTTAACAACTACCTGACATCTACACGAATGTTTCGGAAAAAGTCCACCAGTTGGAAGTGCGAGCTTATTAAATTGTTTTTTTTTTGTTTTCAGTTTTTCGCAATTTCCTTTTAAAATGGCGCCAACGATTTTCTTCAAATCCGTATTCCATCCTATGATACATACAACGGCCTTTAACTTCTAACTGAAACATTTTTTCGTAAAAATTGTTTTGGAGAGTTCTATGGAGCTGTATTATTTAAATCAGAACAAAAAACATGGCGCAACAGTCCTTGAAGGGGACTCCAAGGCTTGATTGTTAGACGGCTAATTTTAGTGGAATGCACGGTGCGGTTCTCTCGCCGTTTAGTTCTCAACTTCGCTCAACCTAGGTGCGCTACCAACTGTAGCATCCCACTTTTATTTACGATGCTGGTTCAACACCGAGTTTGCCCTCATGAGAATCGTCTCACACCAAAGGCGAGTGCGCTGGTCACTAATACCTGGGAACTTGTGAGGGCTGCTGTATTAGTAAGTCTTCCTCTAAAATGCCACATAATACACGTATATTGGATGATGTGGCATTTAAGAGGAAAGTCATATATACTATATATTTTATAATATAGGTTCCTAACATATATCCATACTATCCATATAATAATTAAAATAAATTGCTAAAATTCTAAATTTGAAAAAAAAAAAATGATTTTACTGAAAGTGCGCTATTACTGAATAATAGATTTTTTTAAGATTTAGGAATTTTCTCGGAAATTGCTCCAATGGTTTAAATTGATTTTATTTATACTTGGAATACTAACGGCATAGATATAAATTTATCACTTTCATTTGAAAATATCTTATTTGGAAAAACTGATTTGAGGAAAATTTTGGTGAAACTGTGACATTAGATATTAGATTTCAAGTGTTACTCAGTGTTGATAAAGGCGCTCTCTTCTGATTACAGAAGAATCACGTTCTAATTATATGACCTTTCTATATAAAAATAACCAACATGGATGCCCACCACCATGATATTTTGTCTTTTACGTAAATTTCAAGTTTGAGGAAAATTTGTGAATTCCATAATTTTATCCTTCTAGCGTGTGGGATAACGTGAAGGCAGATCGCGGTCTACAAGAGGAAAAGTTGTCCGCAAGTTATAATACCGATCATGAAGCGCGTATAATTTGGTTAGTTTGTTGGTTCTGATTATTTTTCATTATCTCCAAAACAAAATGTTCAGAAAGCTCACTCAAAAAATTCTGCATAAAAAAACATAATAATAATAATAATAATAATAATAATAATAATAATAATAATAATAATAATAACATGAGCAAGATAATCCTATATAAGAATAAACAGTATTTATCTTTCAGCTGAGTAAGTTCATTTTCAAGATGCAATACTGTTTATATTTACAGACATATTTAATTTCCTGCACTCTTTATATTACGTATAGACATATTAATTGGATTATATTCTTATAGACTTGGTTTAAATATTGTGCGATATTATATTTATATTAATTAAATAATTATAAATAATAATGCTTTAAAGTTCAATCAAGTTATTGGATTATATAATCAAATTTGCTTTGTGATCCCAAGTTTGCCTAATATTTCTAAGAAATAAATGCAAAAAAAGAAGTGAAAAAAAAAAGAAGATTTTTCAAGAGTTAGTATAAAAGTGTGATCAAGAAAAAGTGAGCGAAATAATTCAAATTTTATTTTGTTCCTTTTTATTATTACTTTCTCTTACTCCTAGTAAGAGGAAGTATTGTAATCGTGTCAAATTTTCGATATCGATTTTTCACCGGAAATATCCGTTTTGGAATCTCCTGAGTCTAAAAAAAAGTGGTTTTCAGCAAGTGGTTTGTGTGTGTGTGTGTGTGTGAAGAGCATAGCTCAGAAACGAAAAACCGTAGAAAGTTGAAACTTTATATTACGCTTAGGTAACACCATGGGATCTGATGGTGCGTTATCTATCAAAATTCCTCAACCGGAAGTACCATTATACTAGTTTTTTTTTTTTTTTTTTTTTTTTTACGTTTTTGCGATTTTCTCAAAAATAGCAACGACGATTTTCTTTAAACTTGGTATATCAACTACTCATACAAAGAGCTACAACTTTTATTTGAAACATTTCTACGGGAAAATTCATTTAAGGGCACTTCTTGAGGAGAGGTGGGGTTAGGTTCTCAACCTAACTGCTATTTCAGTTTATTAGACAATTCTGTCATCTAAATAATGTTGATTACAATTAAATATGTTGTTGAAATTCCGAGTTTGAAAAAAATTGGATAACCGGAAGTGCGTTTGTTTTAACACTTTACTAAATTTTTTTTTCCCCACTTTTTTGCGAATTTCTCAAAAATGGCTCCGACGATTTTTTTGAAACTTCGTATATGAACTGAACATGCAAAGATCTACATCTTTTATTTAAAACATTTCTCTGAAAAAAAATTTTCAGGGCACTTTTAGGGGAGGGGCACTTTTAAGGGCATCTTCCTCTAAAGTGGTATCATAATTGATCACACACTTCTATCATCCAAACAAAATTAATTAGAAATAAATAGTTGGCCAAAATTCCAAGTTTTAAGAAAATTAGTAAGCCGGAAGTGGGCTTTTATTGACCTGTTTTTTCAGTTTTAGACGAGTTTCTTACATTTGGTACACAAACTATAACATTTGTCAATTATAATTTTGACAACAGGAGTAAGAGAAAGTTTGTGAGAGTGTTTCACACCAGATTTTTTTAAAATCGCAGTTATTACACTAACTATATCCATTAATTTTTGTCACTCAATTCTCGCAAATACTTCAAATAAATCTTTTATAAATTAGCAACAAACTATAGCACCTTACTAATAAAGTTAAGAGAGTGATTTGTCAACTGAATTTTTTTATAACTAACTACATAGTTTCATAAAATAATTAGATGTTTAGTGTAAAATAAATAGGCTCTGCTTTCATATTTAAAAATATGAGGTTGACGTAAGTAGAGGATTAAAATAGTAGCCGCTTAAAACATACATATATACACACACAGAGGTAAAGGTAAGGTTATGGGGGAGTTACAATGCTACGATGTCAAACGCCTTATCGTAAATATTTTGGCAAGTAAAATCAGAAGAAACACACGTGGATCTCACTAAGTGGGGGCAATTATTATTGCACTCTGACGTTAACGTTAACGATATTGCCGAAGCTGATATATATATATATATATAAAATATGAGTGTACGTATGTGTGCGTACACCATCTGTTAAGATATTGGGATTAAGCCAAAAATATCCTAAAAATATTAAATAACAATGATACCTGTATAATAATTCGAGTAATTTCTCATCTTGTATTAGTAATATTTAAACCACTGTCATAAATAATCCCCCCCCCCCCAAATTGAATAACATTGATGCCTACATATTATAATAATTCGAGTAATTTCTCATATTTTCACTAGTAATTTTTTAAACTATTCTTATAATAATTTTTTTTTTTTGTAATTAATAATAAATCTTTGTGCCCTTATTACAAACAATCTAAGTTTTTATACTGTTTTATTAAAATTATTATTTATGTTCAAATATCTTTTACTTTCTGCTGAAAGAGAAAATACTGGGGTCGTGGTGTGGAATTTTCGAAATTCATATTACACCAAAAAAATATTTCTTGAGTTAGAAAAATGTTTTTAGTGATTGGTGGATGGTGCATTGTGATGAACTCTCAGACATAGAAACATCCGCTTTTACGTCCTCTACGCGTCACCTCCTACCACAACTGCCTCAACATTACACCCTAGGGAAGTCAAGTCTCTCCTACTTACCCCAAAGAGAACTAAAGAAAGGGAATACAGAGGTAAGCTCAGCCTCTATAAAAGCGAGGGAATTTTCTACTGAAACTTTCAAGATGATAACACGCTATCAGCTTCTGTTAAGCCGTTTCACTCAATTAGTCTTACCCTGTTCTTTCTCTTTTCCCTGTTTTACTGTAAATGCACCTGTGCATTTACTGTATAAATGGTGTGTGTGTTTGTTTGTTTGTGTAACTAAAATATCACAAAAACAAAAAAATCCCAGGAAACACGATGTGATATTCCGTTTGGGTAATCATGTGATCCAATCCGACATGATAATTTTGATCAATCCGTTAACTGAAATGGGTGTTTTTACTCTTTCTTGTGTGTTTTTGTTTTTTCCCCCAGTTTTTGACGATGGTTTTTTAAACTTGTCAGACTAACTTCACATTTATTGGACTATTACTTTTATTTGAAACTTCATTGAAGATAGTTTTAGGGGAATTGTTCGGTCGCAGCGCCTTTTGAAGCTTAAAATTTCATTCTGTTTCTATAATTCTATTTCTCTTTTTATTACTCTGTTTATTGCTTTGCACTTTAATCCCCTGCTACTTTCTAAACTGTAATTTTCTGTTTCTTCTTTCATCTTCCGCCGCGCTCTCACGCTTCCCCGCATTTTTCCCTCTCTTTCTATCTTGGTGGTGGGATTGCCGGCGCTTTCATCTTCGGACCTCGCGCGTTATTTCCGTTTCCCTTACCTTTCAAACCTTCTTTATTTCTCAAAAATTTACTTCACTTTTCGTCTAGCTCTCGCCTGTGCAATTTGCACTTCCGCTTCTTTCTAAACAGTTAGTCGTGAGTGTAAAATTCGCCTTTATATTGATTCGCCGTACTCGCGCCTTTCGATAACGAATTAATATTCGTTATCTTCTTGAGACACAAGTCGTGTCTTTCCTCGCCATCATCTGGAGAATCACTTACCTTCCGCGCTTGGGTTCTTCTAACACTATCAGCCGCTTCAACAACAGCGTCATCAGCTTCCACGGAGCACTCTCACTCCTTCCTTTCACCTGAGATCATTTCTTTCGCCACACACAACCCCACACAAATACACGTACACGCACAGCTTCCTCGACCGTTCACCTATCGTCGCAGCTTCGCCGCTTGCGCATTCAGCTTCACCACTCTCCAGGTAAGTCGAAGCTTCTTCCTTTGCATCTCCTTTTTATTTTAATTTTATTTATTTTTATTTTTTTTTGTATTTCATTTCTTGGCGTACGTTCGCCCTCGCACAGTGGGCGTCTGCCGCGCAGACAGGAATGCAAAGTTAAGCTTTTCTCTAAAATTCCACTTTAATAGGATGTATAGTAGGGTTCACATTTTAATATGGTAGGGTTTCTACCATATTAAGATCCAGAAAATAAATTACTAGAATGTTGAAAAAATCCGAAAATCTAAGGTTAACCGAAAGTGCAATTTTACCAAAGTGGTTTCTGAGTGTATGGAGACTTTCTCCATAAGAACGGTAATCAAGAGACTTTTTCCTGAAAAAAATTGTTTTAAATGCATTTTGAGGGACGCTTGACGTTAGACTTATGTAACTAACTTTCAACTTTTGTTTGGGACTTATAGAGCTTCTACCTAATAGTCACAAGGTAGGCTCTTGTAGGTCCTAAGAACCATCAATGTATGTATTATTCGATGCAAATAATTGCACATAAAAATACCTCTCATTCTGACTGTAATTGTCAATTACAATAATAATTTCTGGCACATTATCCGTCGTAGCATGCATATTCCTTTTGTCTCTGACCGGTTTCGGATTTTCATCCATCGTCAGGATAAATTCTCCAATTTCATGTATAGAGTTAACTTTAACGCAATGTTTCTGTGGCAGTCACACTTGTTGGACGGATAAAATACCAGCTGTTATTATAATGGGGTTGTTGATGAGAGAAATTAGATTTGATTAAATGAACGAGATATGCTGACACTAATATAATGTAGCTAAGTTTACACTAACTGCACTGGACTTTATAATGAAAATGACAGAATGAATGGTGAGAGTAGAGATATGACACGATGCGATGACTGGTGTACAGTTGTATGGTTGTAATAATAATAATAATAATAATAATAATAATAATAATAATAATAATAATTATTATTATTGTTTATTTACACACAAATAAGTAAATTAATACATTATCTTCCACAATAAACGAAATGGCATGGTTAAGAACCGTCTGCCAGAGTCTCGTTTGAATAGAAACAATAACTGAATAAACAATAAATTGGATAATATTGTTCAAATAATAATAGTAAGTGATAAAATAAATTAGAAATTGATAGAGTAAATAATCATATTTTGACAATTATATAAATTTGGAAAATATATACATGAGAAAAAGAATGAGAGAAAAAAAAAAAAAAGAGAGAAAAAGAACCAAAGTGCCTTAGTGTATATATCTAGTTAAATACAATAATAATGATGATAGTAAAATAGACAGGACTGCGGATTAATAATTAAATTCTCTAACTAAAAAAGTTCTATAGCGTCCTGCATATTTAATAAAATTTATCAGAGCACTCCAATCGCAACCATTTAGTAAACATAAAACTTCTTCCTTGCTCAATACTTGTTTTTTAAAATATCTGACTCTAAATTCATTCAAAATCGGACATTCAGCCAAAAAGTGGAGGGTACTTTCCACACTTTTGAGATTACACAGAGAACATAAATAATTGATTCCGGCAATCCAGGGTTTATAATTCAAATTTAGGCCTTCTGTACGAACCTTAAATATTGTTTGCTTAGAAAAATGATCTAAATCTGACTCCATGTAAGTAACTTCATAGCTAAGACTTTTATAAAGTTCATGATAATTAGCGTTTCTAGCAAGAAACTCGAATTCAGCCCTCTCCAATGCTTTAACTTTATCAATTATGGTAGCAGTTTGACGTATCCAATTATCACTAAATGTCTGGTCCAATTCTGTGTCATATAACTTGGACAAGTGTAACCACTCTTCGAACCAGTAACATTTTTTTTTTGACAACCTCTTTAGCTACAATGTGCGTTAACCTACTATCTGCATGTTCAGACAAAACTCTAAGAATGTAGGCGAAGTGAGATTTAAGAGTGAAGGTAAACAGTGTAGACATCCCAGTTTCTAAATAAACCGCATAATTTGGGGTATTTACTGGTAGACAAAACATTTTTTTAATAAAGAACTTTAGCAATTTCTCCAGATCTTCATAAACAACAAAACCCCACACCTGACTTCCGTAACAGGCAAAAGAACGTAAAACGGCTTCGAATATTCTATACTTAACTGAGAGATCAATGGAATGGTTTAAAATAAAATTAGTCCAGACACTTCCTATACATCGTTTGCTCATAGCCAATTTATCTTTCATATGCATTTTAAAATTCAAGTTCGGGGTTAAGTATACGCCTAAGTACTTGTAATGTTTAACCACTTCAATTGGTTCCCCATCATACACCCATCTCTCACTCGCCCCCACTCTTCCACCTTTCCTGAAAATCATAATTTTTGATTTGGCAAGATTTACTTTCAAATTCCACGGCATAAATATTTAATTTATTGATCATTTCTTGTAGCAAGTTAGGCTGATCAGACAACAGGACAATATCATCAGCATACAGGAGGACATTTACCCTTGTACCGCCTATTTCCAGTCCCCCTCCCACACTCGCCGGAAGATCATGGAGAAACAATGAAAAAAGAAGCGGACTTAACGCACACCCCTGCTTAACTCCCGTCGTAGCTATAAATTCATCCGTCACGCCCTCATTACACCAAACCCTTGTTTTAATACAAGTATATAGACTTTTTATTGCTTTTAAGTATTTCGTACAGAGACCCAAGTTACTTAATTTATATATCAGTGCACCCCTATCAATACTATCAAATGCTGTTGTATGGTTGTATATGATAGATCCCTAGATAGATTCCCACTGGCTTATATACACAGGTTTTCCCACTCTAGCCTGCCTAAGTCAGAGAGTAGTCTCTGTTAACCAGAGAGGGCCTCTCTTCTCTCTGCTGTGGTTGCATTCTCTTTGCTGTGCATGGGTGCTATTACATTATCCAGCATTACGGACCCATTCACATATTCAACTATAATAATTATTACAATAATTGCAGCAACAAATAAATAGTCGTATTCTCATCAGAATTATAAACTTTTTTTTTAAGTATCATAATGCTGGAACATCACCTGAATCAAAAAGCAGACTCATTCTAACTATAAGTAGTGTAATACTGAGACTATTTTATACAATTGGCATTCATCCAGGATTACTGAGCGCTTCCAGAAGTTATTGTAACGATTGATACCATCTTTATATATTTGAGTGACTATTTCATCGATTCTTTGCTATCAAGAATTAAATTATTTTTTTAAATTAAGGACACATTTAAATATTGTATTATTGTCAAATTAAAGCGGAATCACTCTAATAACGGTAATGCGTGCAGAGACTGTTGTGGTTAGCCAGCAATTATCAAACAGAAAAGTGGTTTTGTGGTTATAATTTCTATTGTAGGCATCATGAATATTTCAATAGAGACTATAAAATATGAATTTTAGTTTTATTTTTTGCGCATGACTCTCACAATCAGAAATAAACATCTAAGTTAGAGTGGAGCACGTCTAATTTCTGCTACCTTCCAGGGTCCATTTAGACGTAAAAGTATTCTCTTTTGAACAAAATATCGAAGTTTATAGTAAGTACACTATTTTAACTAGTGCACATACATGATAGCTAGACGATCAATAGAAAAAAAAATCTGGTGTGCAACACTCATACGACATAATACCGTTACACAGTTACTGCTGTTAATACTATAGGGACGTCCCAAGAGGTCCCTTAAGGACTTATTATTGCAGTCATTTTGAGTCAAAAAAGGTCTACAAAATAAGTCCGAAAATGCTTCTTAACTGAAGTATAGCTATTTAAATGCGGGCAGCTGAAATTAATAAGAAAAAATTGTTATTAAACAGAACTTTATTTAACAAGTTTATTATTACAAATTCTGTTCAAAATGATCTCCTCCAGCTGCAATACAAAGACTAATGCTGCGTAAGAGTGACTTAACAGCTCAACGATTGCAATACGAAGTATTTAAAAATGAAGTTACTCTCCTTGATAAATGAAGGTGCTGGTGAGCCGTCCTACTGAAACCACATCTGATCTCTGTATGAAAGAGGAACATTCTTCATAAGACTAGGCAGTTTTTCTTATAAAAAGCGATGATACTTTTCACCTGTTAAATGACCCTCCATAACAAGGTCCGCACCAATTTATTATTAAATTAATAATTTTCACACCAAACGTTTACTGAAAACCTATCCTGAAGTTTCGTTTCGTAGTTTACGTGTGGGTTGTCATTGGACAAGTAATGTGAATATCGGAAGATAGCTTCCTTAGTATATGCTGATGGTCAGTGAGCAAACGACTGAACTACAACGACAACTCGAAATCTTCTGTAAAAAGCTTGGCCTTTTTGGAGATGATATGATTATAAGCCAAAACAACTATGTTCACCAATTCATTCGCTTAGCACCTGTACTATTAGAAATTTCTTCGCACAAAAGCAAATGGAGTGCGTTCAATACGCTTTAGTATGGTTCCTCTTGATGAACTCCATCTTGATCACGTTTAGCATTAGCCTTAGGAAACGAATCTGTTTCACTTAAACAGCGATTAGGTAATGACCTTTGATATTCTGCAACAACCCGCTTAATTTCCTTTACCAAACCCGTATCCATAATGAATGTCGGCATATTCTTCACTTGACAAATACATTTTTAAATTATTTTATTATTCAATTAATTAGTAAATCCTTTTTGTTTATTTATTCACTACATTTTATCCATGTTAGCTTATTGTAGGGAGTTGCTAAAAAACATGCATCAAGAAAGATACAATATAAAGAAATTAAAATAAAATTACAATAATTTAAAATGATTAAAGTTTACTTTATATCATAATTTAAAACTATTAATGATAAACAGATAAAAATCATTCTTTTAATATATATTTTTTTGTATGATGTGTGGAACAATGTAAATATTAACAAAAGTGTAGATATTAGTAGATTTTTATACTCAGAAAAGCAGTAATTACGTCTGCCATTGTTAAAAAAAATATAATTTATGTTATAAAAAAATATCCCACAATAATTACTGGAAGGCATAAGCTAAACTTATATTAATTCCGTTTTGTGTTCTTTGATACAGTAAACTTATAATATTAGAACAATATACATGTTCAAGAAACATGTTATATTCTAGAACATTACACTGAGTTATAGTGACCTGTGAATAATAACATTGTTGAACATATTTGGCTAGCACAAATTTTATATCTTGGGTCTTTTACAAAGCCAAACCTTACAAAACCCAGTGGATGAAGAGGACAAAAACTGGCACCATAAATTGAAATATATAGTAATAATAATGCCATATCTATTCTAAGGTAACTTACGTTATATTATATGAACCAACTTAGACATTTGGATAAATTCCACGATATAATAGAAAAGTAAACTGCCAAAATTTTTAGCTAATATTATAGAAATTATACCTTTGGCATTCAGTAATGATAACCGAATAAAATAATAACCACGTTAAGTGCTTCAGAAAAATCGTAGGAAGATAAAAATAAACATTAACCACTGTTTCTATATTAAATCAAATAATTACAAAAATTCCAAACAAAATTATCTATTATGTCAGAAATATTATTATAAATAATCTATAATTTAGTAAAGGTCCAAAAATAATTTTACTAATATGCATTATCTGGCCAATTTATTGTCAAAATAGTATTCCGAAATTATAAGTTGGTAATGCGAAGGGCAGTGTTTCCTTGAGATTAATACAAAAATAGAATGACCTATTTTAAATTGAAATTTGAGTAAATATTTATACTATACATAAAGTGCTATGATATATTGCCATACAATACATAACTAAGATACAATCAACCGTTTAAAATGAGTTATTTTTAATTCAATGTTTAACTCGGGTAGATTATTAGTGCAATAATATATTGATTTTTTTTTTTTTTTTTGTCAGATTACATTCCTTTTAGATTATTTTTAAATAATAGTAAATTGTAGAATATTAGTGAATATCTATGACTACTGCTGTCTAAATAGTAAACTGAAATTCTGTTTTTATGATCAGATTGTATGTATACGTAACAGTAAGAACAAAACAAGCACAAATATTGCTTGGCGCGTCCCACACAATAAAGTTCAATCAAATAAATTAAAAAAATAAGAACAATAATAGCATAAAGTATTTTGTAATGTATTCTTTTCTATTGTTTAATTTTTATAAAAAAAAAAAAAAAGAAAAGTTTATTTTCAAAAAATAACAAAAATATTAATTCTATTTTTCTTAAAATTATTCTGTAGTGAAAAAAAATTACGTCCCTTATAACAATAATAAATTTAGAAAAAATATAACAATAAACTGATTGTATCCTTTTTCAAAAAGCACAATTACAATGGCCGACTGGAGAAAAACTTGAACTAAATTTGTTTACAAATAAAAAACCACTAGATTACAAAATATATCATCGTAAAAACATAATAAAAAAAAAAATAAAAAAAAAATATATAAAATGTTTTAACGATAATTATAATACAGCGTTTTCAGCAAATCAACGGAATTAAAATAAATAATTATTAATTTATGTAAGGTGATTAGAATATGAACCTCTTTAACAGCCTTATATAATTATATTTTTCTTAAATAGAATTTCATTTTTTCTCGACGTTCCGACACTCTGCGTGTCATTCTAAACGGAAGATTATTTTAAAATTGTTAATTTCTACAATCTGAAATACAAATTATAAAATTTTTTAGTAGTACAATTTTAAAGAATTCTTATTATTTAGGTTTAATAATAAGATGGAATAATGGGAAGGGATTAGCTCAGTGGTAGCGCGCTGGACTAGCAACGCGGAGATCACAGGTTCGAATCCAGCCGGGCTGCCCTTAGATTTTCTCTTCCTAGGAGCCTCTACAGCGCACTGTACGGTGATGGACAGTGTTATAGCGAGAGAACCCTGTCCGGAGGCCGGCAGTGCACTGAGGAGGCTCCGGGCGCAAATGACCACAGATGTTAAGACGCCTTAAATTAAACAAAAAAAAAAAAAAGATGGAATAATAATAAGAATACTTTAATAATAATAAGAGGTTCATATTCTAATCACCTACATAAATTAATAATATATCAAACAGCCATAAATTTAACAACTTCAATAAATAATTAAATTGAATATGCAAATAGACTCATTTAGAAACAAGATGTCGCAAGAAAAAAAAAAAAAAAGAAAGATTAGAAGGAACAAGAATAAAACCAAAAACAAGGAATAAAAAATACGCGGGGAAAGGAGGGATACCAGTCGGTCGGTACCTTTCTCTTACTTTCTCTCAATATTATAAGAGAAAGTAACGCGATCTTAACAAACTTTATAAATTGAGTTTATCACCGAATGTTTAAAGATCCCCCAAAATATATGAAAAAAAAAAAAATCTGGTGTGAAACACTCACGCAACTTTCTCTTACTCCAGTTCTCAAAATTTAAGGTACGAATATGCAATGCTATATCGTTGGAATTACATATTTTGTCATGCATTTAAATATTTTTACCGCTATATTTTATGTTTCGTTGTGAAACTACGTACATGATTGTCGCTTGATTATTAAATTTGTGTTCTAATAATATTTTTTTGTGAAATTCTTTATCTGAAGTTCCTCACTACAAATTGCCTATTTTGACGGACCGTCAAAAATGGCACCCTTACAAAAATGTGTATTTCTGTCCATATATGTAGAAGGACTCAATTTGATGAAGAAAGTGAATTCTATTAAGAATATGTAATATTAAAACTAGGGCACAGTTTAATGTGGCTACTAAAAATTATTAAATTGAGCAATATGGCGGCGTCAGTGGGCACTTTACAAAGTTATAAAGTTATTTACTATAATTATGTAGGAAAAGATAATGAAGGAGATAATAAACTATAGCAGGCACATATGAGGAGAATATGGCACATATATTCCACAATCAAGCCCCACCGCCCGGCCTTTCCAGCCCGCGGTTGGGGGAGGGGGGCTGGTAGGTAACGGCTCTTCTAGCCTCTTCGATAATAAAGGTAAACGTATACAGGTCTAATGAGAATGACCCGGGTCCGTTGACAAGCCCCTTATAAGGAGAAATAATGCTTCTCTTGTAACAAGAGACCCAGGGTGACACTGGAGAAGTACCCCCGCCACTAGCAACCCCTACCAATTATTCAACTCCCATCACAAGAAAACCAACACCGGGTCCAAGCTTCTCGTTACACGCTTTTTAATTAAAGCCCGGTTTTAACGCGATCCTGAATTAGTTAATGGATTTCGTTTCTTCATTCAAATCATCTCTTAAAAAATGACACTTTTTTACTTAAAGATTGACACTTTTTGTTAATAATAATTATAATAATAATAAAAACACGCACACACACACACACACACACATTATATATATAATACTTTATACATTATTTTTATAGTATAATATTACTTTTCATTACACTGAAAAAATTGATTAATCCAGTATTGAGGGCGATTACAAAGTAAAGTTTACCACTCTTTTTTTTCCTAAGAAACCATTAAAATTTTTAAAAATTAAATTCAGAGAATTATATGTCTAACAAACTGTATACATATACATATACATCGGAGAGCGAAATAAAATCTCATAAGGTGAGAAATAAATTGGTATAAGCATTGCAAATAATTAAGCAATAACTTTGCCCTTTCCAATTTTCGGGATAATGTATTTCCTATAATACTCCCTAGATTTTCTTAAACCACGGCGACAGAATCTAAATTTTTAAGACAACACTTTGTTGATCATGGTTTTTTCAAAGATCAACGTGAAAAAAAAAACTATGAACTTTTCTTTTTTGAATGAAATTTGGTCACAGACTTCAAAACTGCTTATCACCCCCCACCCCCGGCGTTATAAAAAAGAATAAAATAAATATCTCTAAGCATCTCCTCTGTATTGGATTTATAAAAAAAAGTTTATAGAAGAAGTTAATTTAAAATTTAATTTAAACCACTTTCAATTTGTTATAAATTTGAACGGATAGAACTTTTTATATTTTCACATACATGTTTTGAAATCACCTTTACAATTACTAAATTGTATCTATTTAAAACTGGATAAGGAAGTAAATAGGAAAAGTGGGAAAAAAAGGTCTTTTGGCATTGGCTGTTAGGTTAGAGTGTCTTTTTTGGACTCATGGAGTATTTAATGCCGGCAGATTTCTATTGAGTGAATTCAAGGCAAGAGATTCCCTTTGGCAGACCCCGTCTCCTAGAGAAACGTGAGATGTCGGTTGGGAAGTCGCAGACAATGATATATAATAAAATAAAATATCACAAATTCCATTAAATAATTCAGTTGGAAAGTATCAAGATCTATTAAGAATTAATAGGTACTTCACTGCAATTTTCTGCAATTATCTTCAAATCTGCAAATTATCTTCAATTGACTGCAATTTTCCTATCATAATTCAAGAATTAACCAAATTATTACTCCAGAAATTGATTTTTATGCAACACTCTGCAAGTCCATTCCTCACATTAAACTGTAAGAATTATTTTAATTCATGATTTTTACCATTTTTCTTAATACTGTCATTTCGTTTCTTTTGTTCATTATGGATTTAAATAAGATGTACAAAAAAATAAAATGAAAATAACTCTTTCTTAATATCTTAAAAATCATGATAAACATTTTATTCTTTACAATCAAACAGTATTAAAAGTAAATCTTGCTGGAATTTCGTATTTAATAAAAATAATGTGTGCATTTCAAAAAATATAACAGTATTCATCATTTAATATTTAGTAAACCTTGACGCATCAAGGCGTTCTCAAAAGGAAGCCACGCGTCAAGACGTTACAACCACGCTCTTTAGGAAGCCACTAAAAAGATAAGTCCTGATCAGTAATTGGACGTAAAGTTTTTTTTTACAATTAAGATAGATAAGCACTGATTTCTTAGGGGGATGATGAAGGATTTCAGCTGAGACAAGGTTAAACCCTGGGAACGTTTTAAAGGGAGATTTAGAAATGGAGTATCTTATATTATAGGGACAGAAAACTATTAAAGGAAGTGACAGCTAGAAAGGAAGCTCCTCTGAAACCACTTTAATGTATTAAAAATCCTGGAAATGATTTTGCCCAGATCCGTTTACTAGGAAAAGAACAAAATTCCAAATTCCAAATTAAATCACAATACTTTCTCTTACTGGGAAGTAAGAGAAAGTAAAAATTAAAAAAATTATGTTCAATTTAAAATGAGAAACTGACTAAGTTTACTAGATTTAGCGTTGTAGTTCTCCAGAACCTCCCAAAAATCAATGTTCCCAGAAAAGTTTATGAAATTTGAAGAAAAATTTTTGGAAGTCTTTTCCGAATAAATCGCGAAACTAGAAAAACATAAAAATGAAAATTCAGTAATGTCGTTAAATTTCAGTTGACAGATTTGGGGGCCAAACCTTGGTGCCGAATGAGATCTAAGAACTTAAATATATATATTTCTAGTAAAAATTGAATTTCAAAAAATTTGACCTAATTGCAAGCCATAAGCGAATACAAACATTTTAAAAAATCTGGTATAAAACACTCACAGAACTTTCTCTTACTCCAGTTTCCAAAATTATAATTGACAAATTTTATACTTTGTGTACCAAATTTAATGAAATTCTTCGAAAACTGAAAAAACTGTTTTGTAAAAGCGCACTTCCGGTTTACTAATTTTCTTGAAACTCGGAATTTTGGCCATCTATTTATTTCTAATTAATTTTGTTTGGATGATAAAATTGAATAATTAACTCGTATGATAGCACTTTAGAGAAAAACATAACCCTCCCCCTAAAAGTCCCCTTAAATGAATTTTCCCAGAGAAATGTTTTAAATGAAAGTTGTAGATCTTTGTATGTTTAGATTATATATGATGTTTCGAGAAAATCGTCGGAGCCATTTTTGAGAAAATTGCAAAAAAGTACGAAAACCAACTTAGTAATGTGGTAGTTTCGGTTAAGGAATTTTGACAGATAACGTACCTACACGGAATATCAAGTTTCAACTTTCTACGGTTTTTCGTTTTTGAACTATGCTGTTCACATACATACATACACACACACACCATTTGCTAAAAACCATTTTTTTTGGACTCAGGGGACCTCAAAACGGATATTTCCGTTGAAAACTCTATATCGAAAATTTGAGACGATTACAATACTTCCTCTTACTAGGACTAAGAGAAAGTAAAAATTAATAAAATAGGTTGCCATTGAGTGAAATATTAGGTATGTTAATGGTGAAATATAATAAGAACATGGAAATAAGATATAGGGGAGAGAAGTTTGAGATGTTTTATAGGGAGTTGGAGGCGGTAAGCACTGACTGTGTGGAGGCGGGTGGGCCGCTGCTGGCAAGGGTTGGTAGGCATACAAAACGTATTTATAGTTCTCTAGCCGGCCGTGTAACATTATAGCTCCATTGTAACGGGACCCGCTTATTTAAAACTCTCTCATACTATTCACTCCGACAATGTGCTCTTGTTCATCATAATGCTCAACATCACTGCTGTTTTCATCGTCTTCATTTTTCACCGTGTTAAAAGGATTGATTAAATGAGTTCCAGCCAGGAGAGAAGAGATAAGAAAAGTGAGTGGGAGAGTCAGAGAGTGTGGAAGACAGATTGTAAATTTGAAAAGAAAAAATAGAAACGAACAGACTGTGATGGATGAAGTGGATAAAGTGAATGGCCCATTTAGTTTAGAATCTCAACTTAATTTGAAATATGAGTCTAGTAAACATTTTTGTAACAGCTTAGCTTGATGGCTTGGGTTCTAGCCGTAGTGGACAGATCAAGTTCCTAGAAAACTTTTAGCCGAAACGTTATTATCAATAAAGCTCAGCTAAACTTTTCAATTACTACTCATTTATTTATTAGATAAACTTTCAATTAAGAAAAATACTCCTAACTGACAATATTGACATAACCCTACTTGGTACTTTCCAAGTACATCTTCTACGCGTTCCGAACTAATAACACACATGATCAAAATAATCAGCTTCTAATTTGCATTTATACTGATTGCGATTTGCAAACATTAGTATACAAATAAATTCTGATTTTATGGAGGTGTTATTATATAGAAATAAACCATCAATATCGAGAATTTTTTTTAAAAAATTTGAAAATTAGCTGATGTTTTTTGTGAGGAAATAAATGTTCTCCGATTCTGATACTGGGAAAAAAGTCTTTTGCATAAAACTATTACCTCCTAGGGAATAAACTGCGTGTCGTTGAACCGGAAGCATTATTCGGTGCATCAGATATGGGGATCCTGATCTGAGAAATACATTCAACATTGTCGTTTTGGAAGTGATCTTACTCGGGGAAATAACCAATAAGAAGATTGTTGTCCATAATGAAAGATGGTAACGGATAGGTTTTACCTGCTGAAGGGGGGGATATTGAGATAAAGGTGTTCATGTCGATAAATACAATTAACATTAAACCATTTCAAAAAGTGAGATTTATTGGACAAAAACCAGTAATAGATCATAGATTGAGATCGTATAAGTTCAGGGCCGAAACTATTTTTGTCTGTGCAATAAATGCAGAATGCTCAATGCGTCCAAAAAAAAAAAAATGCGCCATTAAGAAGGAGCAAAATTTGAGTATTGAAATTTGCATTACGTAATTATCTACTTTTCGTATCTACTTCTTCAGGGATGTTGGCGTCCTGGCAAAGCAAAACAAACGTTTATAATTATTGTAATTCACACAATACACACAGGGCTGCAGAGGTGTGAAACAATTGGTTAACTTTAGCTCAGCACCATTCGCACTCACTAACAATTATACACAGTTACCTTTACAGATAACTATATTCTCTGTGCAAACGCTAATACATAAGGGAGCCAAATGGATCTTTCAAGTGACAGTAGATTTAGTTTTATAGTCACTCCCTCTAAAAATAATGTTTTGTGTATGCCATGACATATTGAACAGAATAAATGCCGTCGAATATTTATTGAAAAAGAAAAGCAAATTAATCAGTGTTTGTTGTGGTGGTTGGTTCCGCAGAGCTGGAAAGCATCAGAGACATTTTCCGTGGTAGCCTGCTTCATTTTGTGGTCATCGACCGGTTTCGGGCGTTTGCCCATCTTCAGGATGCGTTTTTTAGACAGTGTGAGTCTGTGTTGTCACACTGTCTAAAAAACGCATCCTGAAGATGGGCGAACGCCCGAAACCGATCGATGACCACAAAATGAAGCAGGCTACCACGGAAAATGTCTCTGATAATAGGTGTTTGATTGAAGATTGACGTGAAAAATTTATAAGGCAAAAATAGCAATTTTGAAAAATGCTGCTGGTGGTCATAGCAAGTTATGCGCGGCATTATGTTCTACCATAGGCATTAGGTTTAGGTCTTTCTCCAAGTAAGTCCAATGTTCATCGATACATCGACCGAAAATTGATCACATTCGTATTATTATTCATAGTGAACGGTCAAGCGGATGGCCTATACTTCAGGAATTTGTCATACCTTTCTGCGATAAAAATAGGAACAAATTTTAGTTTTACCACTTCGTTCTTCGATCTAATTCCTGTAGATACTGCGAGGGATAAAAAGGTCACTTTTCAAGAGCGTCCTGCTTTCTGTCATATCGCTTTATGCCCTTCTCTTTTATATATTTCATATATCTTTCGAAAATTTTTGAGCATATTGTTCAGTCCATTCTTTTTTTATCTTGGTTATCTATTTGAGTCTCCTCAAATCTCACATTCAGTTCTGAATTAAAACTACTTCCGATTTCATTAGTGAAGACATGTGGAATAAATGAGATTTTACATTTTCAGAACTTATACAGACTTATTTTAAAGACCCAATTCTGTATGTTTCCAATACTTATATCCTACTAAAGGGATAATAAAAGCTTATTTTTTGAGTGATTCCAATTTTTTAAATAGAGTGAAAGGTTGTTTCATGAAATGGTTGAAAGGTCGTTTGAAGGTTCTACGTTTTTATACCTTACTTTGCCTAAATTTATAGGTGTTATTAATCCGCCAGAAAAATGCTAGATGATAAAGTATGAATTATAAGTTAGTTTAATAAGGAAAACAAAATATCTTAAATTTTTGAACCAACCAGATATTAACATATAAACATCAAGCCAGTTATATGATGGAGATGGAGCGCTATATGAATGAAGATCAATAATATAAAAATAAAGATAGTGAAATCTGTCCGTTAAAAGAGTTGTTTACATATTAAATTTATTAACTCTAAGGTTATTTTATTTTTGTAGTAAAGGCTAATGTATGCGGAAAATGTTCTAAAAAGCAGTTAAGAAATTCTAAAATATTTCAGAAATCATTATATTTTAAGTCAACAGGTTGGAATTTTCAAAAGATATATAAAAAATATGTCATCTATTCTAGTAAAATTTAAAATATTCAACAAAATAATATAGACAAGTAAACAAGCACAGAACAGGTGAATTTTTTTTTTAGTTGTTGACATTATTAAAATTTATCTCTGCACTGAGCGTACACATAAAAATAAAATAATATTTCCTCAGAAATTAAAGAATGTAGAAATGGAAGCATTGATTCGTTCCCGTCGTAGAAAGCTAGAGAGAAGTTTAAGTAAAAGAAAACCTATGAAATCGATAGTATCTTTTTTTCACAAAAGACAAAGCTGACCGACAGATAGGAAACTGCTTTGTGAAATTTTATTATGGAAATATGACTTGAGAAGCAGTAAGAATCACAGCGGCATAGGGCGCTTATCAGAATTTATTAATGCACTTCACAGGGCGTTTTCCTATAACTGAATGGATACATTGCTACTGCTGGAGGTATAAATCTGAATTTAGTGTATATCATTGCAGTTTCTGTAAATACATGAATCCCTGTTGGAGAGGAACTGGGACCTCCCCCAGTACTTCAGGGATCTTGGCGCCCATGTTGGTGTCCCTAGCCCATGGTCGGCAAACTCTTCATCCAAAAGAGCCAAATAAAAACAATACAAAATTGAAGCTGAATCAAAGAGCCATTTTTTTTTAAACTTAAGCTTTGCTTAAATAGAGATATTTTTATGGAAATAATTAGGATTAAAATCTATACTCTCGAGCTTGCCTTTGCTAAATATGTCTTAGTTTAACTTACGGTACATTAAATAAAACTTGTATCAATCATACTTATATAAAGATAATATTTATTTAAAAATATAACAAGTTAAATAATATAAAAGGTATCCTTAAAAAAAAAATTACAAATACTCCACTAATGTGAACAATGGCCTTGCATTTCCTTGGAAAGTAAGCGTAAGTCAGGTTTGTATATTGTTGTTTTTGATTTTAGGCACGATTCCAAGTTTTCATCGATAAGCCGATTTCTCAATTTACTCTTGATAAAGTTCATGCTTGAAAATGATTGTTCGCATAAATATGTAGACCCAAATAAGGAAAGAGCAGCAAACGCTAGTTTCTTCAGTTGATCATATGATTCCAGGAGTTAAAAATCAGCATATCTTCCCTCTCCAGATCTTTCTAAGCAGACCGCTTGTCCTGTAAACTTAATTCACATTTATTTTTCTCCAATAGCTTTAAATCGGCACAAAGACGCTCGAATTTTGAGCTCCACAATTCTTTATTTTTTAAATCCAGCCACTGCATTTCAAAGCGGCCAATATCCAATATTAAAGGGCGAAAAATTTATTTCTGTTAACGTAGAAGTTTTTTAACAAAGGCTAACGTCGCTTTGCTGTTTCTAAAGTCTTTGAACCTGCCGAGAAAAGCTTCCTTCATATTTAACAGTGTTGTTCTGAAATAGCAAATGTCAATATTAGACTTATTTTCTCGACAATATTTCAATAGGCATGGAAAGTGAATCAGAGTATCTCTTTCAAAATCTTCGGCAAAAAGCGACAATTTGTTTTCGAATAAAATTACTATTATAAGTATAAATAGTTGAAATACATTTCGGTGAGGAGCAATTGATACACGGAGATAATGATACACATGACTGCGAGCGACTATCCGTGCTATTGTTGGTTTCTAAAAATGTGTCTCTTTCTTGTAGGCTTGCGTTTCAAAAATGTTTTCTCGTCTCTTACAAGGCAAGTTAATAAATAATATTCTGTGTGCCTGCACTAAACATTTCGTGAAAGAGCCGCAACCAAGGAGTCAAAGAGCCGCATACGTTTTGCCGACCACTGTCCTAGCCTAACAATATGAACAACAATTACACTAACACATATACACATACACCCCTAAATATAGTTACGGCCTGCAGAGAACGTGTGCAAACTGTTTGGTTCTAGCGTTATTAAAGGGAAACTCTAGTTCACCACCACATATACATACACACACACACACACACACACACACACACACACACACACACACACCATATACACCTTACATTCTATATAAATACGCGTCAGACAAGGGAGCCGCAAATATCTTAAGATCCTTTCAGTGGATTGGTTTTACAGCTATTTTCTCCTAATCTCTCTTTCGCTCACTCTCTTCCTTTCTCTGTAAAGAAAAAGTAATCGAAATGAATAAAAAAAGACAATTTCACCATACAAAGTAACTTTTTCAATAAAGCTCAGTTTTTTGAGGGCGATTTATTTTTGTCAAGCATTATCATTTCACTTGTAAATTTCGCATAAATGACTCATGTTTGATCACAAAAAAAAGAAGTAAAAATGATGTTATTTCTCTATCGAAAAAACATCTAATGAACTTCTAGTTGTAATAAACGATCCGCTAAGTTCTCAGTTAAGAGTTTGAGGGACTCAAACATCCAGGTTATCTTAATTACGTGTTGTAAGAAGACAATAACATGAATTAGGGAAAAAAAACTGAACAATTTGTTGAAAGGCAAAGTTAAAAAATCTTTCTTGAAATACAGAAATTATTGATTTACCATGCACTGATATACTCTTACATAACAAAGAAACATGAGCCTAAACATTTGTTTAGAAGATAAAGAAGCTTTTAAAGCTATAGTTTAAAATTAACTAATAAAAGCTTAAAAAAATTGGAGCTTACAAATGTGTGTAATCATTATGTATATTAATATAGAGTATTAAGATTAACTTTTTAAAAATTATAATTGATGATGAAGAAGCAAAATCCAAGGATGCGGTTTGTTATTGCTGCTACTTTTGTTACAAAAAGGTAATATGATGGATTTAATTTCATTTTATATGATGGCAAAGAACATAGAAATATCCTATTCCTTCAATCTCAAGTTACCTCCCTTATAGCGTTACTGGATACTCTGATATCATATGATACAAAATATAAATGTGCCTCGAGTACCCTCCTGAACTGTAGAAGATGTAAGGGTGAATTTTTGAAAAGAGTACCAAATGATAAAACTTTTCAAATGAGTCACCCATCTTTCCTGTTGTGTCTAGTATTCATCGGATGATCGTATATCCATACTTCTCTGAAATGCTCTTGGTGAAGATTTACAGCAATTTCTTATACCATAGATCAGATCTCTAGTGTTAGATCAACTAGTTACGGTGAACACAAAATGTTATCCTATCTGCTCGTATTACACGCCTTCATAACCTCTCTCTCTATCCCCCTCTGTCGTGAATACTACAGTAACAAAACTCTCCCTATGCTTAATCTGAAACTATCCTACCACCCATCTTGCCACAACCCAACAGATAAGTACAATATGCGCAGTGCTTATTATATATCATTGTTACTATTTCACATATTTCTATAACTATTTAGTTACGGACTATGTCCTAATACTAGTCATTAATGTCTGGCATCACCTGTTCCCCCTTAACAGAATACAACTGGGTATATTCCAACTATATCTTAAAATACATGCCTCTCAACTAACACCAAGTTTTTCAAAGAAATAGGATATTTATAATAGTTGTCTCATTATTGTTGTAATCAAATGCAGGATCAAGATAGTTATCTTTCAAGTTCAAAAATTAGAACTCAGGAGACAAACTAAACATTTCGTTGAACAATTATCAGAAAATTAAATATTTTTTTTACTATATTAATATGAAATTATAGTGTGGTTATCTGTTGTTTTTTTTTTAATCGATTTTAAGCGTTTTTTTTTTATTCTTAATATTTTTTTTTTAATGATAATCAAAAAGTACAATATCAAAGTTTGTTATTTTGTCTGTCTGATTAATCATATCTCACCGTTAACATTAATTTAATATTTGGTAACATAATAATTATATAGTTGAGAATGGATCTTAGGCTATAAAATTATTTATTTCATCTATTACTTGAATTTATTTTGAATAGAAACACGCCTAAAAAAATTTTTTTGAACTTTGATATCCCGAGCCAATACATTCTTTGGGGTAAAAATATTCATATTTTTGCACAAGCAAAACTCGATCTTTTCCACTTTTTGATTTATTTTTTTAATTTTAGTGCCAAAACACATGATTGACTTTTTATATTCATAATAAATTTCCCTTATAAAAAGGATTAAACACCCTAAATGACAAAATGTTATTTATTGGCCATCGAATAATGAATAATTTATTTTAGAAGCCAATCTCATTAACTCCTTACTCGGATTGTTCAACGTACGAATGGAGCATTTGAATTTGATGTTAATTTTTTTTCATTTACCAAATCGATTAACTTCCTTAGGCACTCAAAAATAGTTTTTATTATTATTATTATTATTAAGAAATTATCAGCTATGCAGATAGTAATAACAAAGTGAATATGATGATAATGTGACATATACAGGACGTGAAAAACTTTTTTTTAAATAGAGTGAAAGGTTGTTTCATGAAATGGTTAAAAGGTCGTTTGAAGGTTCTACCTTGAAGGTTTTTATACCTCATTTTGCCTAAATTTAAAAGTGGCATTAATCAGCCAGAGAAATGCTAGATGATAAAGTATGAATTATAAGTTAGTTTAATAAGGAAACAAAATATCTTAAATTTTTGAACCAACCAGATATTAACATATAAACATCAAACCAGTTATATGATGGAGCGCTCTATATGAATGAAGATCAAAAATATGAAAATAAAGATAGTGAAATCTGTCCGTTAAAAGAGTTGTTTACATATTAAATTTATTAACTCTAAGGTTATTTTATTTTTGTAGTAAAGGCTAATGTATG